>JABVZY010000278.1:4278570-4301521 GCA_020883555.1 Drosophila nannoptera | reverse complement strand
GAGACGGTCAGTCCAGTATAACAATCTGTGATTCAATAGGTTTGCTACTTGGTTCCGGGGCCATTGACTTAATGGGCAGTGACCGCCATGGCTTGCGCGCCGCACGACGCAAATCCACAGCTGAGAGTATTTTGCGAGTTTTTCTATTAAACAAAAAGACAATTATTATTTCGAATGTTAATTAAATCCTTATCACTTAGTTAATTGGACTCACTTATGAACGTCTGTGGCTCTAAAGTAAACATCATCCGGGGCATCCATCCAACTAATTACATGCTTACGTCCATTGCCCCCACGGGCCATTTGCGCGATTTTTTGTTTGCCATTTAGCTAAAAAAATCGAAATGTCATATTATTTAAACTTTGAAGCCTGCATTTTAACTTACGTGATGTCTAGAGAGAGGTTGTCCTGATGCCGCCATCATGGCTGCAAATTGCTCGGGACTTGGGCAATGCGAGGGCATAGGGTCCTTATTGGGACGTTTGGCAGGCGGTCCACTGGGCACAATAGTTACTGAAAAATAAACGCTCAGTTTATATTCATTTATATATCAGGATAAGATATAAAAGCGACTTACCCTCTGTCCCATTGAGTTGTTGCTCCTCATGCGCTCGTTTGCGTATCGTAGAAGTTGCTTGCGCTGGAATTATGGTTAGTTCTTTGTCAGCCACGATTGGAAGGGCGACTATATCGGGCGTCTTGTTGGGCACACGCTCATAGAGTAAGCTGCCATCGGCTGCTTTTGGCGGCTTGGGGAATGAAACAACAACAGGCTGGGGCATTTTATCCTTGGGCGTCAGTACCAGCCATTCGTGTGGACCGCTGCCAGGTGCACCCAAACGATTCGCAATTTTCGTGACGCTGCCACGATCCTTGGGCTTGAGCAAAAGCATTTTCTTAATATCCGCCTGCGATTTGCCGCTAATACGATTCGTAACTGCAATAATATTAAAAAAAAAAAAAAAACAGTAAGATATTGCTCTCCATTAGGCAAGAAAAGTCATTTACATTCTTGCTTGACCAACAACGCATTGATTGCGTATGCACTCTGCCGCGCTGCCTTTTTGGGTTTGACGATATTTCGACAAACAATGCGTGCCACACGTGTCATGGGATTTGTATGTAAGTAGAAGGCAGTGCGCGTCTTCATAATGGGCCGTGGCGAACCTGAACTGATGGCAATGCCATGCGCTTGCGCGTAATGGCGCGCCAGGTGGGTCTTAAGCTTAAATTCCTTGCCGCAGTTGACAATAGAGCACCTGAAAATATGATCAATGTTACAATCCACTTATTCAGATATATAGTTTATTTTACCTGTGAAATTGACGATTACTTAGATCATTAACTTTCTCATCATCATTTAGATCTACCACTGTTGTGGCACCTGCTGCAGCTAGTTGTGCCACTGGAGTTGCTGTAATTGGTGCCTTCTTTTTCGAATCTCCATCGCTACCATCTCCCTTATGCGACGATTTCATACTGCCGTATTTTCGCCAGTATTCCCAACAACTCTGACAGAGACGACTTGGCAAATGACCATTGCTAAAGGAATTCCACTAAAATCGAAATGTCATTGATGATATCTTATTATTTACCAATTCATTACATTCTATCTTACGTGTGATGATTTAGTTGTCCCGCATGATTCGCATGGCTTTCCATTGTTCGACAAGTCGGCACCGCCATTGGTGGTGCCATTATAAATGCCACCTGGGCCGCCCCCACTGCCAGACTTTAAACTGGCTCCGTTGCCTTTGCCATTGTTATTATATTGCGGAATATACACTTGTTTGAGCTTCAGTTCCGCTTCGACAGCCTTCACACGTTTCTGTTGCACATACCGATCGGTGGTCTTCCACATATAGTAGTACTCGATGATCTGTTTAAGTGTTTTCCACGGAAGCTATCAAACCAAACGAAAAAAAGCTATTACTTAAAAGCCCCACTTACACTTATATTAGCAGATCATGAAGCTTACGAAATCTTGTCGTATATCATTAAAGTCTTTGCCATATTTATCCAGCGCTTCTTCAAACAGATTTGCTTCCGATGCACTCCAATCTTCGATTTCGTCACGACAGAGGACTGGCCCAGTGGAAGGAACTAGCGATGACATTGCCTCATCAATTGAGTAGTTGTGCTGGTGCAGAATGTTCATAGCGTGAAACTAAGAACAGATAAAAGGAATATTAACCTGTATATCCATAGAGTTAATAAATCTCTAGTTACTAACCAGTGTAATGTCTCGACTGGCGGCCGCTGCGGACATGTGTAATGAGGGCTGCTTTACGGAACTGCTGCAGTCGAGAGCACGCGCAAAGGTTCCGATGGATCGCGATACAACAAGAAATTGATCGATCTTGCGATCGGTCAAACTATGCTCCGGTGTCCATACCAGCGACTCCAGCTCCTCCAGTTTTCTCTCATCTGTTGCGGTATCTTTTAGCTTGGCGGGAATATCACACTGATAGCGACTGCCGACACGTATTTCGCCCTTGTCGGCAAGCAATGTTTTTTGATTCGGATCAAAGACCAGACAATAAAAGAATGTATCCTGTTGTATAAAAAGAAGAATATGAATCATTTGTATCCAATATAAATTTTCCACATAGGAAAGAATAATTAATTTATAAGACACTACAACTCACGTCTTTATTGAGATAGCTCTGCAGTGACTCCGTCTCATTGAGCAACGTCACGGAGCACTTCCCTCTGATCTGTGTGGCGGGTATCGACTCAACTTGTCGCGATAGAAACAGTTCCCGATGCTTGATCTGGTATCGCTGTTTACTTGTTAGCGCTTCATTTTTCTCTGCATCGGCACCAGATGCAGCAGCGCCGCTCGCAGCGCTGGTAATATTATTATTGTTAGTGTTGGTGTTGTTATTGGTGCTGGAATTGTTGTTGGTGGTGTCCGTAGTCGTTTGCGTCGGACTGGTGCGTTCCTCTTCAAGTGCAGCTGCAAGCAAGTATAATGAAATGAAATAATCTATGAAAATAACCATTTGCATCCACCTATATATAGGTTATAAAGGAACTATATTTTTCAACCAATTGTATTCAATACATTAACAATTTCGTATTGTGTCTAAACTACATAAGATATTGGCACTGATCTTTATCTAAACCTTGCAACTAATTTACGGTAAAATATCTACTATAACTGCCAATTTACCCATTTGATAACCAATTATCATTGTTCAGTTTTACTGTACTTCAGTGCTTGTATTAAGTAATTGATTATATATATTTTTATGGTGTGCGCATAGATCAGTACCAATTTCACTCTACTTAATGGCAATCCAAGAAAGAAATATAAATAAAGAATAAGAATAGTTATTATCAATGAAAAATAATGAAACGAATAAGATATATGCATTCCCAAAACAAATATATACGTTATATTTCTTATACTATTTTTAAGAAATAACTGCTTTGGCATTTTGTACCTATTGAGGGATCGAGGACAGCTTGCGCTGCCTGCTCTTCGCTCACGGGTGTTCTTAGCCAGGTTTTCTTCAGTTTCATTGCCAGCGGTGAATCCTCGGCGGTTGCTACTGCATCATCAAGCAAGTGTGTGTAAAGGTGTTTATGTCGGGTCGATTTTTTTGGGAAATTATTTTACAAAAATATGCATATGGTATATACAAGGTTTATAAGGTGACTAATGTGACAAGCGAGACTTAATTTCAATTCATTTGACTAGTAACTGTGGAAGTAAGTTGGTAGCGTGTCAAAAGTGAGGTTAAGTACGAAAAGTAATTTCAGTAAAAGATGTCGCGTTTGCCCAAACCGAAAGCCCAACAAAATAAATATAAAACTTTTTGAATTTATTTTTAATACCACGCCTCACAACGCAAGAAAGGGATGGTAACGGGTGCGCTAGGCGGCCTCGGCATTTGGGCGGCAATGTTCTTAGTGTTGGTGTTGTTGTTCCTGGTGGTGACTGCCGTCTCTCCTTCTTGAGGAGTTCGAGGTATGCCCAAACCACGCAACCAACAAACCCACTTCCCCCAGCGGACAGTGGGTGCATTCGTGAATTTACAAAAGCGTAGGTGTACGGTGAAATAAGAAGCAGATACAGCAGCTCCAGCAAGTTAAGGGGTGTGAGGGTGCGCAAGTGCGCGCGGGCGGGGGTTGCCAGATGGAGGCGTATGCGTTGTATTTGTTCGAAATGCCTGCCTCTGCTTCGCGCTTCGCGCCATTCTCTTCTTTTTTTTTAGAGTTTCGATACTCTTACAAGGAGTATCATAGTCTTACTTAAAGTGTCTAACCAATGTAATTTGTTTATAAGAGTACTATCTCGATTAGATGCTATTTCAGGATATTGTTTGTTCGGTGCGACCGGAAATATACTGCAATAGTCTTGTTTTTAATTTGATACGTTGTCGTGGCCAGTTTTTGAGCTTTTTTCCTTTATTTTTTTTTTTTTCTTGATTTCATGACACGGCTGATAGACTTTTTGTGTAGTACATGATTGTTTGATTGTATATGTGGCTGTGCTAATTTTTAATGAGTGATTAACAGATGGGCTGAAAAATTGGCAGCGCACTCAGCGACACAGAAGCTCCAAAAAGGGCGCCACTGAAAACAGTCGACCATGATTGAAAGAGGGAGGCTAACAAAGGGGGTGTACTGTTAATGGGCATTGTCGACGAAACGTTGCAAGGGTGGGAGGGAGGCGGGCTGCGTTGGAAAAACGCATTTTCGTTGGGTCACGTATCGAATTCGTGTGGCCCACAACCAACCCCACCGATTGGTGGTTGTATGTGTGTATGTGTTTGTATGTGCGGGAGATTGTGGGTATGTTGATGTGCGTGTGTGTGTATATATATATACTTTTCGGTAGGAAGATACAGCGAACGGCTGTGTCCATGTAGATAGCTGCTAGTTGTTGGAGTACTCTGCCATGTGTATGTATACATAAATGCAAAAGCGCGGCTCCTTTCGATGCTTCTGCAGCGCCGGGATTCATGAAAATTTTCGTGCATACACATACACACACCCACATACACCTACCGAGAGGCATAGAGGTAGACAGCTAGTCTACCTACCGCTGTTGCTGCCTAGAATTCCCACATTGAGGCAACCAAAAACGGCTACAACATCGAAGTACAGTGCAGCTCTACACACTTTAAATGTTCATGTTGTTTTTGTTGTTGTTGCCTCTGCTGTTGCTGTTTTTGTTGTTACGGATGCTCGGATTCCGTTTACTCTTTGCTTTGGCTGTATGCTTTACAGTTGTTGTCATTGCGGTTCTTGTTGCTCTTGATGTTGGCTTTTATTATTATTGTTGTTGTTGTTGTTGGCACTCCTGCTTCTACTAAGTGTATGTGTGTGTTTTGGGTGGGCTATGCTTTGACACATTGCACACTCTGGGCATATGCTGGTATTAGTAAAAGACGGGGTGCGTTTGGGTGGGGGTGAAGCAGCTTTGGTTTTTGGTTGCGCCGCATGGTGGATTTCCGCCTATCATAAGGCGACTTCAAGTGAGCTTTTTGGTTTTGTGGTGAAAAATGGGCTTAGGATCTGTAGGGGCTTTTTGACATAGTTAAGAGGCCGCGACTTCGGCTCATTGCAACATAACCTCACTTAGCTGACCACAAACTTAAAATTATACATACACAGATATAACCCTAACGTGTATGTGTATTGTGTGTTGGTGAGCTGGCTAGCTTGGCGTACTTACGTTGATGCTTATCGGCCAGCTGTACAAGCGGGTTGGGAAGATCACGACGCCGGTAGAAACACATGACCTTCGCTTCCACATTGCCGGTTTGGTTTTTATTCAACTCCTCGATGCGGCGTATCAGGAAGGGACTATTCGGCGCTGTCTCAACGTAGACGTAGTCTGCAAAAAAAAAAAAAAAAAAAAAAAGTACCGTTACATTACGGAATTTCAATTACTGTTCAAAAGTTCATTGTGAGATACGCAGTTGTGGTAAAATAATTACAGCCTCTACCGGCAGTAAATCATTCATTAGATGAGCCAAATTGAAGCCCAACCCCCCGTCCAGTGGAGCCAAACACACCACATCAAGCAAAACGCATTCAGAACACACACTCAAATAACAACCGCACTCGGCCATAGGCCGTCACATGTACACAGTCACACACACGCTTGCATACAGCAGAAATTAGAGATGGGTCTAACTTGGGCTAGCCGTGACTTAAATGAAATTCATAATGATATATATATATATTTTGCGATAAGGTCAACTAACGACATAAATGAGAATATCACGTATTTCATTATTCAAATTCGCTAACAAACACAAATCAATTTCAAATCAAAATTAAAAGAAAAATTAACCAAATTGTCCTAATTATTCTATTTATAGATTTTGTTAAATTTACTTCTTTCTGCTAAAAGGCAAGTTTATTAACGGAATCAATGATATCTCAAATACTTTTTAAGCAGATGTACATATCATTTACTGGTCAACTCTTAAGCAACTTCTTAGGTACTTTTGAGGTATTTTCTTCAAATCCGATTTGCGTATATGTTTGTTAGCCACTGACTGCAATCTTCTGCTTTTGGTTTACAGTATTACTAGCCGCTAGTGGACACGCCGTTTAATTAAGGCCACAGTGGAGTGAAAAAGTATGCGCATTGCTCAATTAAATACAAATGTGGGCATCCATCCATCCATTCAACGCGCGCAACAAAAACAACAACGATGTCCATGGATAGAAGGAAGGGGCTGAACAAATACATACTCGTACACACACACTTACGGGCATATATACACTGACACAAGCACGCACACAATCATGCATAGCAGCGACGGTGCGGAACCTGTCGCAGAAACCGTTGCCTCGGTTTTGACCACGGCAACAGCAGAAGCAACGAAAGCCGATAGAAGAGAGAAAATGACACAAAAGAAAAGGAAAAAAGAGCAGCGATCAAGCGGTAACACACACGGCAGGCATATTATAAAAGGAAAATGTATCTTTTGCATTCGGCCGATGTAAAAAGAGATGAAAAAGAAAGTGTCACCATAGCCTGCGAAGACATTTGGACTGCTGCTACACATATATACATACGTACGCGTGTGGCTATTAAAAGTGACTAACAAAAAGCGCTGATGGAGACAAATTTGAAGCGTGAACTGAGAGACCAACACATGCAAAAACAAAATTAAGAAAATGCCATTAAATTTTGTAATTTATTCATGTGCGTTGGGCATCTATTTTTTTATTTATTTTGATTTTGTATAAGCTATTTACGTTTTCTCATTTATGGTTCATTTGCATTTAATTTAGACGAGCTGTAAAACAATGCTGTATAATGGGTCAGGTGAAGGCAACAATAACGTCATCGGTTAAGCAGAGTCCGCGAGAGAACAAACGAGTCAGCAATGTGAATGCGTAAAATTGGTAAAAACGAAAAAAGGGAAAACGCATGCCAAGTGTGGAGATGCTGGGTCAAAAAATGCAAACTCATTAGCATAAGAAAACACAACGATCCAATAGAAAGAAACAGAGCAAAGCCATGTAGCAAGAAAAATACTTTCAATTGTACAATCCCACACATCGCAGAATCACAAACACACACACATGCACACCTATCCACACGCACGCTGATCACCAGGCGGTTTTGTCAATGCAATTTCATTTCATCAGTATCCCCAACCCCATACCGCATAGTTTGCATGCTCTCTCTCACACACACACATACGGACTAGTGCTCATGCACTTAAATACACATATATCAGTGTTAATGCTTATCAGGAAGCAGAAACATGTACTAGAAACACTTGCTGCAGCTTCGACAATTCGGCAGTCATACAAAATAACCGCTCTCCATGGCCGGTTACTTGATGTTCCATTGCCGCTTCGCTGATGTTGAAAAATCGTCTACGTTGTTAAAAGTCGCGTCGGCGAATCGACACAATTTTAAAGCGCATAAAAACGCATTTCACACCAACATTTATATTGTCATCATCATCTTCAACATTGATAACACAATTGAGCGTAGTGGGGACGAACATTTAGTAGGCTTTGATAATTAAATGCACTTTCATTATTTCCTTAATTTGGGAGTCTCATACACATGCATACACACGCACATAAAACGGCCAGGCGAAACAGTGAGACGGCGCCGATAACGAAAGATGATAGAAAAGCGAGTATGGAAAAAATTTTTCTCACCTCCGACTCGATACATATTTGTGGCCATTTTCACAAAACTTTTGCACTAAATTTCACATGTAAAATACTCTACACTTATTCAGCACTGTTGTTTAATAGTATTGTTTCAAATTTGCAGACATTTATTAGCATAAAATTTAAGTTGTTATGATTGCATTTGCATTCACATAAGACGCGTTTTTTTCGTCGCCATCTTAGAAACAACTCTAAAAAAATACACACACACACTATGACAGCAACGAGTAAACAGCTGCATCAGGGCTGCATTTGAATTTAGAGCTAACAACTTGGTTTTATATTGCATGAGCTTATAGCTTACATTTTATAAAAATGTACATATAGAAAATTACAAAAACAAATTTGAAATAACTAAGCTGTTCAAGCTTTTTTTTTTAATAATATATATATTGAATAGAAACAAAATTTAAACTGTTTGCACTCCATTTAATGTATATGCTGGCAAGCTGTTTGCTACGAAACCAACTGTCAAATCCGTGACGTGGCCTGGCCAAACGATTTTTCCAATTAGACTTGCTTCTGTTATAAGTAATTTTAAGTTAATAAAAGCCGTGAAATTGTCGATAAACTATTTAAAACGATGACTACTTACGAGGAGTTCATCCAGCAAAACGAGGATCGTGATGGCGTTCGTCTTACATGGAATGTATGGCCGTCAAGTCGCATCGATGCCAGTCGACTCGTCGTGCCTCTTGCTTGTCTTTATCAACCCCTTAAAGAGCGTCCGGACTTGCCACCGATACAATATGATCCTGTCTTATGCACGCGAAGCACATGCCGTGCCATTTTGAATCCACTGTGCCAAGTTGACTATCGTGCCAAGTTGTGGGTGTGCAACTTTTGCTTTCAACGTAATCCGGTGAGTATTTCAAACATAAAATTGAACAGGTAAATAACAGCTTCATTTCCAGTTTCCTCCCCAATATGCGGCAATTTCAGAACAACATCAGCCAGCTGAGTTAATACCTGGATTCAGCACCATCGAGTACACCATTACCAGGGCACCGACAATGCCACCAGTTTTCATATTCCTGGTAGATACCTGCATGGATGAAGAAGAACTGGATGCGCTAAAGGATTCGTTGCAAATGTCTCTTAGTTTGTTGCCGCCCAATGCTTTGGTGGGTCTCATTACGTTCGGCAAGATGATACAGGTGCATGAGTTAGGCACAGACGGCTGCTCCAAGAGCTATGTGTTTCGTGGCACAAAGGACTTAACTGCCAAACAGGTGCAAGATATGTTAGGCATCGGACGCGGTATGGGACCCACGCCACATCAGCAACCAGGTCAGCCGGGCCAGATGCCCAATGTACCGGGGGTTGGGGGGACCAATCAGCATTTGCCACCCGCTCATCGCTTTCTACAGCCAATCAGCCAGTGCGATACGGCACTGGGTGATCTGCTGAGTGAACTGCAATGTGACCCCTGGCCGGTGCCGCAGGGCAAGCGCTATCTGCGGTCTACAGGTGCTGCTTTGTCAATTGCAGTTGGCCTGCTAGAGTGCACATACCCGAATACGGGTGGTCGCATTATGACATTTGTTGGTGGCCCTTGCTCCCAGGGCCCCGGCCAGGTGGTCGACGATGAGCTAAAGCATCCCATACGCTCCCATCATGACATACACAAAGACAATGCCAAATACATGAAGAAAGCGATCAAGCATTACGATGCACTTGCGCTACGCGCTGCCACTAATGGCCATGGCATCGATATATACTCTTGCGCCCTCGACCAGACCGGCCTGATGGAGATGAAGCAGCTATGCAACTCCACCGGCGGTCATATGGTCATGGGTGATTCATTCAATTCGTCGCTATTCAAGCAGACATTCCAGCGCGTGTTTGCGCGCGACAGTCACAACGATTTAAAGATGGCATTCAATGCCACACTCGAGGTGAAGTGCTCGCGCGAGCTGAAAATCTCTGGCGGCATCGGCTCGTGTGTGTCGCTGAATGTGAAAAGCCCGTCGGTGTCGGATGTGGAGATCGGCATGGGCAATACTGTGCAATGGAAGCTATGCACCCTCAATCCAAGCTCAACCGTTGCTTACTTCTTTGAGGTGGTGAATCAACATGCGGCGCCCATTCCGCAAGGCGGACGCGGCTGTATCCAGTTCATTACACAATACCAGCATCCAAGTGGACAGCGGCGCATACGAGTCACCACACTGGCCAGAAAGTGAGTGGCCCGTTCATTTGACCTGGTCAGATTCTAATTCTAATCTTCATACTCCCTCTTCGCGTCTAGTTGGGCGGATGCCACAACCAATGTGCAGCACATCAGCGCTGGCTTCGACCAGGAGGCGGCCGCAGTACTCATGGCGCGCATGGTTGTCTACCGTGCCGAGACAGATGAGGGACCGGATATACTGCGCTGGGTGGATCGCCAATTGATTCGCTTGGTATGTTTGATTTGGATTGCAATAAATCCTTCGATTAATCCATCCGATTTGATCTCTTGCAGTGCCAGAAATTTGGAGAGTATTCAAAGGACGATCCTAACAGTTTTCGACTCTCGCAGAACTTCAGCCTGTTTCCGCAGTTCATGTATCATTTGCGTCGCTCGCAGTTCCTGCAGGTCTTCAACAATTCGCCCGACGAGACCACATTCTACCGACACATGCTGATGCGCGAGGACCTCACACAATCTCTGATCATGATCCAGCCCATTCTTTATAGCTATTCGTTTAATGGGCCACCAGAGCCAGTGCTGCTTGATACAGCTTCGATTCAAGCGGATCGCATACTCCTCATGGACACCTTCTTCCAGATACTCATCTATCATGGCGAGACGATTGCTCAATGGCGTGCCCTCAAATATCAGGATATGCCCGAATATGAAAACTTTAAGCAGCTGCTTCAGGCGCCCGTTGACGATGCACAGGAGATACTGCAAACACGTTTCCCCATGCCCCGATATATTGACACCGAACACGGTGGATCGCAGGCTCGATTCCTGCTCTCCAAAGTCAATCCCTCGCAGACGCACAACAACATGTATGCCTATGGACAGGTGGGTCAATTTACCAACAGCTCTCTTGCAGCACAACCAAAGCTCTATTTGATTTCTGAATTTGTTTTAATCTATTCAAACAATACGTTTTGTTTTCGTTTTACTTTGTGTACTCTCGATCCCAACCACAACTGCCCTATACTTCTTCTTCTTGTTGCTGTTGTTCTTGTTCAGGCACCAATCGGCCAGACGACGGTAGTAAAAAGCAAACAGTTTTTCTTAAAGATATCTTATATATATTTGTATTCGGGTTTAGTCCTTAAGTTGCTCCGCTTCTTTTCGGCATTGGTGTTGGCACCGCTTTTGCAAATCTCCACCCACAATCTCATCTAGTGTCTCCAACGTTAACTCCGTATTCATTTCTTCACAGGATGGCGGTGCTCCCGTGCTCACGGATGATGTATCGTTGCAGCTCTTCATGGAGCATCTGAAGAAATTGGCCGTCTCCTCAACCACATAGAGAGCAAACGAGATGAGCACAAATCTCGAGAAAAGCATTAGTTCTATATTAGTTAACCACATATTTGAGTAGATTCCAATCGAACGCCTAATATGCAACATAATAAACGACATTCATATTTACATATTTACACGTTTTTATTGCAAGCAACTAAGTAGAAGAGCGCAGAATGAATTAAGTAAATAAATTATTAGGCTGGCCATTTAACAAAATGCAAGTATTTCACTTCAGAGCGGAATCAACGCGGCAATCAGCCACGATCTCATACAATTAACTAGCGTTAAAGCAATCAACAATAATAATATCTGAATATTATAATAATAGTTTATATAAATTACTAATACAAGTGAATATGCCTCGGACTTGATAATTATCAATTTGACTAAGCTATTTGGTTCACAGTGACTAATTTGGATTTAGGTGTGTATGGCGGCCTAATTTAGGAATCGTATGGACATCTTCTGATCCACATCGGTACGTTCAAGGGCCTTGCAGAAATCTTCGAACGATATCTTTCCCTGACAACCCAGATCAGCCTCCAGGATTGTACGCTCTGCAATGCTCACCAGCTGATCCTGGCTAATGTTTGCGCCAACCATCATGTGCAGAATGGACAGCAGCTCGTCCCGACTAATGACACCATCATCGTCCAGATCGTACATCTTGAAGGCAAACTTTAGCTTCTCCTCGCGACTGTTCAGCTTGCTCTGCTTATTATCTCGAAGAGGTCGGAAGTGAGCTAAAACGTTCATGAACTGCCGAAAGTTGACTCGATCATCGGTACTCTCCGCAAAGAATGAGTGGACAATGCGCTCACACAGTGGATTGATGGCCAACTCTGGTATGCGCATCAGATCCTCTCGTGAAAGTGTCCCACAATCATTTCGATCCAGCGATGTAAAACGCGAATACAGCCGCTCAATTTGGTTGGGTGTAACTACGGTGAGAGTATGGAATAAATATTCGAAGGTGGTGCTAATTCAATTGATAAGAGGTACACCACCAAGCCAAACTATTATTGTCACAAATGCTCACTCCTGCTGTTTGGATATAACTAGGTGCCTTATCATGCATAAACTACACCTACGCGGACAACTGATAAACACATATACGTGTTGTACTAATTGAGGCATATCAAAGGCTAGCGAATATAGCCTTTGCTCCAACGAACCGTTGGGACACTCTTTGGCCGAATGACGTCATGAATTCAGTGGTCAATTCATTATAGCTTACATAAAGGTGTTCAGAGTGTTCTAAGTGGATTTCCAAACACTCAATTTGAAAACAATATCTACGTTCAGCAGTCACTCAACTTAACGGCGGGCTCGACCAACTGGTAGTTGTCGGCGCCACATTGCATCTGACTTAAGGCTATGGAATATAATTGAAGCGATTTTGCGATGCTATAATTAGTAGCCATATTTACCACTTAAGTGCAAAATTTCTGATCGCACAATGACAAGCTTTTAGCAACTGCGTATTTGTTTTGAAAAATTTTCCTCACTTTTTTGATTGACTGTCTCCAAAGGGATGTTAAATATTTGCTTAGCTCTCTCGCCACTGTTTACTTACATCCAGTTTCATTTTGAATTTGTGCGATTTCCTCGTGTCGCAGAAATAGTGAAGACTTATTGCCCATTACGAACGACTATTATAGCAATGAGAGTCACACAAAAACAAAATTGTTACTGAATTAAGCGTAGCACAATGTGACCGGGTTTGGCAAAAGGCCAAATACTGGTAATCAGAATGCAGCATTGCCAGGTGTAGCTTAGAAGATTGATTGTGGCGGTATGCTGATTAACATTATTTTTTACTGCTGCGACTAAACGATATTTGCAAGATATAAAAACATTTTTTAGCTTGTCCGAATGCAAATGGAAAAATTAAATCAGACTTTAACAGCTGTTAAAAATCTACGATCAAATGTTCGACAGTGTTTTGAACACCTGGCCGATGGCACCGACGGTGAAGGCGTTGAGGAGAGTCGCAATAAATTTGTACACGAATTTCAGGACAGATTTGGTGCCATTAACTCACAGTTACGGTGAGAAAGATAAATAGAAATTAATGGTACTTCAAACAATTCTATTGAAACACATTTTATTTTCTACAGGGAAGTTGAGCAGCTAATAAATGGCCTGCAAGTACCACCTACAGCATACCATTTAGGCAATACCACATTTCTTGCGCAGGAAACGTCACAGGACCGGCAGGCGTTGTACCCGCAGTTGGTGAACAGCTATAAATGGATTGACAAAGTTCACGATTATAGCATGTTGGCTTTTAACAATCTCAATCAGAATACACTACGTCGCTCCTATAACTACTGCTCACAGAAACGCCAGCGTTTACCATTCTCCTCCTTCAACACCGATCCTGAGTGAGTTGTTGGCATTAGATGAATAAAATGCTTACTTTTGCTTAAATAATCTTTGTTGCAGCCATATTGATAAACTGCTGAGTGACATAAACCATCAGCCACACACGTCATATAAAGTATTTCATCCGTTTGGCTCTAATGCTGTGGCAATTGTCACCATCAGCAATGTTCTTAAGGCTGCTATTGTTTTTAAGGGAGTCCTCATTGAGTGGGTGACAATTAAAGGCTATGATGAGCCACTCGATCATGATGATCTGTGGGCTGAGTCCCGCTATGAAGTATTTCGCAAAGTGCAGGAGCATGCTCATTCGGCCATGTTGCATTTCTTTTCACCTACATTGCCTGATTTGGCTGTAAAAAGTTATGTGACATGGTTAAACAGCCACATCAAGCTCTTTCTCGAGCCCTGTAAACGATGTGGCAAATACATTTCGAGTGGCTTGCCGCCAACGTGGCGCGACTTGCGTACACTCGAACCTTTTCACGAGGAATGCCGCAATAGCTAAAGAACACAAATATCTGTTTATATTTAACATATAGATAAGCATAACTCTTATACTTCATTTATTTCAAAAAACAAAGAAATTATATATATGTATTTTGAATGCATGCGCAACGTAGATTTTTAGAAATCGGAACGCGCGACTGAATAACTTCAACGGTTTAATGCATTAATGGCCAGATGAGGTGGCATTAGCGGCGACAGCGGCAACGGTGGCAACATTGGGTTTACCTACAGGCACACCATGCTGCAGGCACAAACGTTCAAAGTTCTGGCGTAATGTGGCACGGAGCTGCTCGCGTTGACGCTGAACTTGTTCACGCTGGTATTGATAGGCCAGTACCACCTCTTGGGGAATGTAACAACAATTCTCATCGTCCTTATCGTCAAAATCGTCCTGAAAATATTTGAAAACCATTCATTTATAATCCGGAACTCGGTTTAGTTAGAGTGTGCGCGCTACATACCCACATCTGCAGCAATGAGAACTTGTCGTCCGATTGCGTCTGCTGAAGGTAGACCAAATCGGAGACATCGGAGGTCCCAACATCATCTACGCTCTCATCTCCTTCATCCATTCCATAGAAATAATGGTTACACAGTCCGTCTGAACATGAAACTTCTGAGCCTTCTAGAGAAGAGACTGCACTGGACATGCGCGAGTTGGCATGCGATGTATGCGGATCGCTGCCATAGCCAGAGTCGCGCACATCCTGCTCACAAGGACAGTTCGGAATGGGCGCTAAACAATCATCGCATTTAGTGGCCTTGGATACGTCGTCCAGGTGTTCATCATTACACAACAATTTTTTAGCCTTTTTGCTAGCAGATTTTTGCTTCTTTTTCTTCGGTTGCTTCTTCGATTTCGATTTCGTTCCTTTGTCACTTGGCGTTGGCGGCTTTGGCGGCTCAGGTGCTGCGTCTGCATCACATAGTATAACAATGCCGTCATCGACGGCATCACAAACAGCAGCATCACTTGCCGGATCCGCGTTGGCTTCAGCCTCCGCGATCCTGCCATCTTCTTCTTCTTCTTCTTCGTAGTCCGTTTCGGCAGCGTCGTTCGCAATGGTATCGTTCTCACACATACGATGCATGTTCTTCTTCTCATCCTTCTTCTTTTTCTTTTTAAGCTTCTTCTGCTCACGCTTCAACTCCTTGGCCTTTTCGGCACGACTTATTTCCTGATAAAGCAGCTCCAAGTTGCTTATACCCTGTTTCTGCTCCACCCGCTCATGAAAGCTGCGACAGAGTGCATGTACACCCACAGCGGCCAGCACTTGGCAGGCGCGCTCCTCCTCACGCAGACTAACATAAATGCGACGCAAGCGATCGTACATAATCATGCCGACACATGTGAGTACCTCCTCTTGTGCGATTTCTAAAGTCTTTGCATGGCGTTCGCGCAGCTTTGAGTAATTTCCATTAACCTCCGGTTCGGCACGCTTGATAAGCGCATCAAGGAACTCAATTTTATTCGTGCTCACATGTATATGCTCATCAGGCACACACTTGCGTATGTGGGCATACAGCTGTGCTGCGTAGCCCTTCTCCTTGGTGGATACTTCTCCAATGAGTATTTTATAAGCCCGCTCAATCTGTATCATAATCAAAGGATAGTTAAAAATAAATGGATCAATTTATGCGTTGCTATTCACCTTTGTGCGACAGCCGGCACAAAACTTGTGCTTCTTCAAATACTTGTCGAGCACTTCGTGTAATTCCTTGGTTTCAATTATCGTAACTTCCGTGCGACAATTGCTCTTCATTGCGGTCCAAACTTCGCGCCATGTCTCCGAAAATGGTTTGGCACGGAACGTGTCTAGTGAGTGGAGTACACAACGCGTCTTGTTACGCAGCTTGTTGTCCAATAGATTGTTGAGCACCTCGTGATGTCTATATAACAATGTGCCGAGGGCTTGAGGCGTTTTCAGTTTTTCCTCCGTTATGCCCAGAGTACAATTTTCCCTCAGCTCCAGTGGATCAACCGTACGATGTCCAGACTCAGCTAACTGATAGAACAAACGTTCTACACGCCGTCGACAGCCCACACACTGGACGCATTGATTTAGCACCGAAATAAAACCACTGCTATCAATCACAAGGGATTGTTTGCGTTCAGTCTCTGTGAGTAGATTGAATTTTCGTGAGAATTCCTCCAACTCGCGACCTCGTATCTGTGGACTATCAATGACGAGTCCTTTACTGTTCAGGTCCATGAGCATCTAAAGAGAGCATAGAGAAAGGTAAATAGGAGATCAATTAGGCATCTATGAGAACAATGCGTGCAAAAACCACGCACATTACGCGCCTACACAAACACATGCGTTCG
Source organism: Drosophila nannoptera (assembly GCA_020883555.1). Classification (NCBI taxonomy): domain Eukaryota; kingdom Metazoa; phylum Arthropoda; class Insecta; order Diptera; family Drosophilidae; genus Drosophila; species Drosophila nannoptera. Next base: position 4,284,658 of record JABVZY010000278.1, on the reverse strand, counting down.
CAATCGCACATAGAGAGTAACAAAGAGAAAGAAAATGCATTTGAAACCTGTTTTTGTTATTTTATTACATTTTTCGTCGGTGTTACCACTTCAACAACATGGCGACCCTACGTAAGATGTAGATGGGAGTTGGGCAGGTGCAGAACTGTTTAGTTTCTATGCGGTTGCTTATTATTATAAAGACAACAAAAATTATAAGCTCAACTTTAATTAAACAACAGTTTTCATTTATGGGTGCAGCCGACGAGCATATATGTTTATGTATTTATGTATGTGTTCACTACGTACATGGCACACAAATGCACGCGTACGTGTTATGAAAGTTTGACAATGCGCACACATACACACGACATATACGAAAAAAAAATGCACTAGTATGCGGGATTTGAGGGGGTCATCAAATTGTTCATTTTTATGACATTTTACAGCAGTATACATTTTTACATTGTACCTAATTGATGCTGTACACTTACCATTAGCTTATCACCTGCCACCAAGGGTAGATGCCTTCTACCCACATAACCAGAATCATCTTCATCAGTATTATAGACTTTAGTTAGTCTCGCCATGTTCTTTCTAAGACCAACGATGGCAGTTTCAGGCACTTTTTTTCCTCACTTTGTAGTAACAAAATTTAGCACAATGTTTGAAGCGTATATTTAATAACAAATTGTCGAATAAATGAGTGAACGTCACACTACAAATCAACCTTAAAAATGATTTTTCTTTGATTTCAAACACGTATGTAGGGTTCAGTAAGTCGTCCGGTCGCCATTAATAAATAGTGTTGCGTAACGAGTGATATTTCATATTTTTGCAGCACATATACAAAATGCAACACTGGGGTCTTGGAGTTGCCAGACGACGGTCATTCGGGCTCTCATCAAAAATGACTTTTCTTAGCGCGTTTCGTAGCTAGCTTCTCCTGTGCAAATTTGCCTTTGACTAGTGTTCTAATATCTAAGAGTGGGTTGTTTCTTTTTTTAAATTTAGTTTTGCGTAGGCATATTGTAACAATATGTCGCATCATTATGTGGTGACTGCCCAGAAACCGACTGCGGTTGTTGCCTGTCTTACTGGTAAGTGAGCAATGGCTCCATGTTTGATAAAATGCACATCTTAGGTAATTGTTAACCGGCATTATTTCTAACATATGAATGGTGTTTTGCTTTGTTAATTAATTATTTTAAAATTTTTCTTAAGGTAACTTCACATCGCCGACAGACTTGAATTTGATTATTGCACGCAATAACCAGGTAGAAATTGATTTGGTTACACCAGAGGGGTTGCGCCCATTGAAGGAGATCAACATTAATGGCAAGATTTCAGTTATGCGTCATTTTCGTCCTCCAGACAGCAACAAGGATTTGCTGTTCATATTGACTCGACGGTTTAATGTCATGATACTTGAGGCACGCATGGTGGGCGATAGTATAACCGTGGTAACTAAAGCCAATGGCAATGTCTCCGATTCGGTGGGCATACCATCAGAGGGTGGTTTTATTGCTGCAATAGATCCAAAAGCACGTGTTATTGGAATGTGTCTATACCAAGGCTTGTTTACAATAATACCGTTGGATAAGGATGCAAGCGAGTTAAAGGCGACCAGCTTACGGTACGATGGCAATACGTTTTTATTAAACTTTGATCATTATTTTTATAATTAATATATAGTATGGATGAGCTGACTATCTACGATGTAGAGTTCCTACACGGTTGCCTAAATCCTACCGTCATTGTAATTCACAAAGATAATGATGGACGTCATGTCAAATCACATGAGTTAAATTTGCGAGATAAGGAATTCATGAAGCTGGCCTGGAAACAGGATAATGTGGAGACAGAGGCTACTATGTTAATACCTGTACCCTCGCCAATATGTGGCGTCATTGTCATTGGTCGAGAGTCCATTGTCTATCACGATGGAAGCAATTATTATGCCGTGGCGCCGCTGACTTTCCGTCAGAGTACAATCAATTGCTATGCCCGTGTCGACAGTAAAGGGTTGCGCTATCTCCTAGGCAACATGGACGGACAGCTATACATGCTCTTCCTTGGTACCACCGAGACCAGCAAAGGCATCACAGTCAAAGACATCAAAGTGGAACAGCTTGGAGATATTTCCATACCAGAGTGTATAACTTATTTGGACAATGGATTTTTGTATATTGGCAGTCGTCATGGGGATTCACAGCTCGTGCGACTTAGTTCAGAACCTATTGATGGTTCCTATGTCATACCTGTCGAAAATTTTACCAATCTGGCTCCTATATTGGACATAGCTGTTGTTGATTTGGATCGGCAAGGACAGGGACAGATTATAACTTGTTCTGGCAGCTTCAAGGATGGCTCACTGCGCATCATTCGCATTGGCATAGGAATACAGGAACATGCATGCATCGATTTGCCTGGTATAAAGGGCATGTGGTCCCTGAAGGTAGGCATCGATGATAGTGTGTACGAGAACACACTTGTGTTGGCATTCGTTGGGCATACTCGCATTCTGACTTTATCTGGTGAAGAAGTCGAGGAAACTGAGATTCCTGGTTTCGCTAGCGATCTGCAAACGTTCCTGTGCGCGAATGTGGATTTTCATCAGGTTTGTTATAGAATTGAATTGCCAGTATAATGTTTTATATAATCACCTCTTTCAGCTTGTTCAAGTGACTGCAGAGAGTGTGCGGTTGGTGAAAAGTGCCACCAAGCTACTGGCGGACGAATGGAAGCCTGAGGGCAATCGTACTATTGGTGTTGTTTCCTGCAACGGCACTCAGATTGTCGCTGCCGCAGCGCGTGAAATATTTTATATTGCCATTGAAGATGGCAAGCTGGTTGAGAAATGCCGCAAGACCTTGCCATATGAGGTAGCGTGCCTAGATGTAACGCCTCTTGATGAAAAGCAGAACAAATCTGAACTGGTAGCTGTAGGATTGTGGACAGATATATCGGCGGTAATATTGTCATTGCCTAATTTGGAGACTATCTATACCGAGAAGTTAAGCGGCGGTAAGTGATATATACTTTAGCTTTGGTCTAGATCGTTTTCTAATTTTCTCATTCAAATAGAGATAATCCCACGCTCTATACTTATGACTACATTTGAAAACATCCACTATCTTTTGTGTGCACTGGGCGACGGTTCTATGTATTATTTTATTCTGGATAAAACCACTGGGTTCCTGACAGACAAGAAGAAAGTAACCCTTGGGACTCAGCCAACAACACTGCGCACGTTCCGTTCGTTTTCGACTACGAATGTGTTTGCCTGCTCGGATCGTCCGACGGTCATCTATTCATCAAATCACAAGCTTGTCTTCTCCAATGTTAATCTGAAGGAGGTCAATCATATGTGCTCACTTAACGCACAGGCCTATCCAGACAGCTTGGCGCTGGCCACGAAAAATTCTGTTATTTTGGGCACTATTGACGAGATCCAAAAATTGCATATTCGAACTGTACCGCTGGGCGAAGGACCACGTCGCATTGCCTACCAGGAAGCCTCACAGACCTTTGCTGTGTCTACTGCGCGTATTGATGTACATGGACGTGGTGGTGCTAAGCCTTTGCGCAACAGCGCTTCTACACAGGCTCAAAATATCACTTGTAGTTCTAATATTTTGCCCAAGCCAGGAGGTGGCAATTCAACGGCGGCCAATGCAGAAGTTGGCCAAGAGATCGATGTACATAATTTGTTGGTGATCGATCAGAATACATTCGAAGTTTTGCATTCACATCAATTTGTGCCGCCAGAGACAATTTCGGCTTTGATGTCTGCGAAGCTTGGCGATGATCCCAATACCTACTATGTTGTGGCCACCTCACTAGTCTTTCCCGACGAACCTGAGCCGAAAGTTGGACGCATCATTATTTTCCATTACCATGAGAATAAGCTAACCCAAGTGGCAGAAACAAAAGTCGACGGAACTTGCTATGCCTTGGTGGAGTTCAATGGTAAAGTTCTGGCTGGCATTGGAAGCTTTGTACGGCTGTACGAGTGGACTAATGAGAAGGAGCTGCGCATGGAGTGCAACATACAGAACATGATAGCTGCTCTCTTTTTGAAGGCGAAGGGTGACTTTATTCTAGTAGGGGATCTAATGCGGTCGATTACTTTGCTGCAGCACAAGCAAATGGAGGGCATTTTTGTGGAGATCGCACGCGATTGTGAACCGAAGTGGATGCGTGCTGTGGAGATTTTGGATGATGACACTTTTCTAGGCTGCGAGACACACGATAATCTGTTTGTGTGTCAGAAGGATAGGTGGGCTAAACGTCTCGTGATTTATTTGTGATTCTACGTTCATTTTCGTGCTCTTACAGTGCTGCCACAACCGACGAGGAGCGGCAATTGCTACCCGAATTGGCACGATTTCATTTGGGCGACACGATTAATGTATTTAGACATGGCTCTTTGGTTATGCAGAATGTCGGTGAGCGTACAACGCCGATCAATGGCTGTGTGCTATACGGCACTTGTAATGGTGCCATTGGAATAGTCACCCAAATACCGCAGGACTTTTATGATTTCCTACACGGTCTCGAAGAGCGTCTGAAGAAGATAATCAAGTCTGTGGGAAAAATAGATCACACCTATTATCGTAATTACCAAATCAACACCAAGGTGGAGCCCAGCGAGGGCTTCATAGATGGCGACCTGATTGAGAGCTTTTTAGATTTGAGTCGCGACAAAATGCGCGAAGCCGTCACTGGCTTAGAGGTGAGTTTAATTCTTCTGTGATAGATAAAGTTATAAATTCGTATACTTATACGAGCTTTTTGTTGTTGCAGCTAACACTAAATGGTGAACGCAAGAGTGCGGATGTTGAGGATGTGATCAAGATTGTTGAGGATTTGACACGCATGCATTAGAGATAGATTTATCTGTATTCAATGCTTTTGAATTTTAATTTGATGAATCGACCCTGTGTTTCTTGATGCCTGTGAATGTGACTTCGAGATACCATGTATCCAGCCGAACCAATACAACTCTTAATTACATATTAACAGTATATTCTCTTTCCATCGCATGTATACTAACAGTCTACACCGTTTAATTTGTAGCAAAAAGAAACAACAGCAACAACATTAACAAAAATATCTACAAAACGGTAAAACATTTATGTTTTGATGTACTTTCAAAGTTGCATTGCTTCAATAAAATGTTGGAACTTAAAAGGATTGTAATAGTTTTTAAAAGAATTGTTAAAAAGGTCTCGTCTCAACTAGGTATATGCCGAATTTATTATTAAGTATTCGAAAGTCTTCGTTGTTTTCCAACAGCTTTGGGAGCTGATTTAATTTTGATGGAATGTTTTGCAACTAATATCAATTCAATTATTTAATAAATATACAAAATACGGCCAACTAAATATACATGCACACACACATGTATATATATATATATATTACAGGTTTTATTAAACTTCAGAGTCTATGCTTTTACTATGGAAATTTTGAGTGGAATCGCTGCGGCTGCGTAGCCTCTTTGCTTACAGCTTACACACTTCCAATCAAAACAGAGCACGTCCCACACACAAGCACACACACACACACACACGCACGCATACATTTGCATGTGCTTCTAGTTCCGGCACAGGCGAACACAGCTCAGGCCGTAGTTCACGTGCCGCCCGCAAACGTGAGCGAATCGCGTTTGGACAAAGGGTAGCGGAGGGCAACTGGCGGCATTGGCGTTTCATTCATTAATACACGCACACACACACACAGAAGAGCCACTGGAATGCAGCAGCCACCACCAATTTCCAACGCCCGCAGCCAAACAGTTGTTCTTACTGAAGTTCGTGTGTGCGTGTGTGAGTTGAGTGCCATCTGTGCGCCTGTATGCGTGTGCGCACTCGATGCGCCTCCACATGCTTTGGCTGCGCCTGCTGCCTGCGCTGCTGGCTGCGCCGCTGCTGCGCTGCCTCTGCTGCGGCCGCTGTCTCCCCCTGGTTACTGCAGTCGAGCTCTCGGTCCATTTGAGTAGTCACTCATTCGTTCGCCGCCTGCTCGCTGGTTCAGCTGCGCTCAAGCGCCCGTCGTAGTCGTTGTCGTTGTCACAAGCGTCCTGGCCGCTCGTTCGCGATTT
>JABVZY010000278.1:4241470-4252581 GCA_020883555.1 Drosophila nannoptera | reverse complement strand
ATATGTGTGTGGCCTCTTCCGCTCGTATTCGGCCCCTCTCCCCGCTGGACAAATCCCATTTGATGTTCACTCAGCAGAAAGGCAACGCCAATGAAGCATGCAAAAGGTATTTCTGTTTTCGTAGCGCGTTTCTCTATCTCTCTGACCAACCCCACAGCCTTGCCTCCGCGCGCTCCGTCTGCTAGACCCGTTGTGTGGCTGAGATTTTGGCTTTGTAACTCAAAATCGACAAGCAGCAGCACCAACAAGGAGCAAATGTGCAAACATCATGGAAAAAATCGCTGAAAGGAGAGGAGAAAAAAAGATGCCCGAAAAATAAAACAAGGAACAGCGGCTAAAGACAAAGGCCAAGCGGTTGGTGTGCAAGCTGCACAGTGGTGCAAGTGAGATGCGAAATGGCCGTTGAGCGAATTTGGTTTGCTGATATGTCTTATCGATTGTGACTATCGATAAATGTGAAAAATAAAATATATTATTCACGAATTACTTTCAAACAGAGATCGCATTTAGCTTGCTCTGTATCTTACCGATAGTTGTTATCGATAATTTTAGTTCCTCTTTAGATCTCAATTGAGTAGAGCATGTTATCCGCGATTGCAAATTGAACCAGTGTGCCGCATCAATATATAGGAAACTTTTCGCATTCGGGCCATTTTATTGAACTTTAATTCATTGTGCAGGCGTGGCAACAAGAATAGCAGCAGCATCAGCAGCAGCCCAAATGTGCCGCATAAATTCTTTTTACTCTCTTAAATGCGACTGCGGATGCGGATGCAGCGATGTCCGCGCTTCCGCCTTTTTATTGTAAATACGCGTAAGCAGCTGCCAGGGGCGTTGCGAGTCTGGGCGAAGGGGCGTTCAGGGAGAGCAGGCTCGCGCAGAGGCTGCTGCTGCCCTTCGACATTGTACAATGTAAGCTGTACATTGTCCATTGGGTCATAAAATGGCTTCCGGTTATGCTTGAAGTGAGATTAACTTGTCGTTTGCAATTTCTCTTTGATTTGTTTCGAAAAGGGGCGCTCAGCCCCATCATGGGAGGGGGCAGGGTAAGTTTGAATTGTTTTCTTTGGACTGAGTGTGCGTGTGTGTGTGTTGGTGTTTTTCTTTGGCTCTGTGCCTGTTGCTGCCGTTCGGTTTCGCTTTCATCTTGCATCCTAGACCTGTCCGTGCTATCCATCTCCTTTTTTTCCTCTTATACCTTGAATATATTTATAGATCCGTCTTGATTACTCGTTTCGTGGGCATAAATGAGGCGTGTGAGCTGTGCCCCCGAATTGTGAATTTGATAAGGCTTTAAAGTTTAGCACAACTTGCGCAAACTTTGTTGGCAAACAACAAACTTTGGACTAGCCTCAGTCGCGAATGCATTCTGTAGCTGCATTAGGGGTATTCCCCCAAACGATGAGATTACCCACAGTTTACTTTTTGCTGGCTTTTAGTTAATCGAATTAGGTTAATCACTTGCCGCCCACTAAGCATTAAATGTTCGCTTGCCGGAGACGGGTTTCGTCTTCCCTTTTTATATTTTGACAGGGTATCTGCCAAGCCATTCATCATGCGGACGGCACGCTTCAGTAATTGTTTTACTTTTTCGTACAAATTGATTTACAACGATTCATTTGGCCAACAGCTGCTGACCGTCTCGGATCTTGGGTGAGGTGTGACTGGTGTGAGTCTGTATTTGTTCTGACATTGCTTTTTCCCTTTTTTTTTTGTTGTTTTCCGCATGGCAGCCTTGCTCCATTTACACCGTTGCCTGGACTCTAAATCGGCTGCGGCTTTCAAGAGGCTCACGCAAGTGTACTCGGCTTTCACTTTCACTCACACACATACACACACACACACAACGCGTTACTGGAAAAGAATGACCTGAAATCTGGCACAGAGCTCAGCCCACTGTGCAATTAAGCCACGCAATCAGAATGCAAGATGAAGGCTTCGCTTCTCAAACAATGGTCGCCCGCGTGGCCCGTTATGTTGACAAAATGGCGGCCGCAAGCTGCAAAGCCAACAAATGCCTTGCATAACAGTCAAGTTGCTTTTGTTGCTGCTCCTGCTGGTTGTTGCCGTTGTTGTTGGATTACACACTTTCAGGTGCTGTTGGTTTTGTGCAACCTGTTTTGTTTGCTAAAAGCGCTCGAGTGGCAACCAGCAGCATTGGGCGGCAAGCGGCAAGCAAACTGGAAACTGCCAGCTGGAATCCAAATCCAGCAGAAGTAGCGGCGAGAATTCAGCCATCAAACTAGATTTACGCGTCCTTTCCAAAGGATGATCTAACTGCATTCAATACTGAATGATGGAGTGAAAAGTCAAATAGCAAGTTTATGGAAATACAATTAAAGTACTTTCCCACTCTCCGTCTCTTTCGCTCTTTGTAAACCTCTTTCTCAGCTTTGCTTAGAAAGTATTTGTTATACTTCTTCTATATAACTATTTCTTGCTTTATTGATTCTACCAATCCATTAACTGTCACCCATCTCCTATTGTTGTCAGACCTATAGAGTTTCGCCGTGTGTAACACTTACAGTGGAGGCTATATGGCCCTTTTCCAAGTTTCCACTTTACAATTCATTCGTTGTTGTAGTAGTCTCTCATAATATACCTGAATTCGACTCGAGTAAATAGCGAAAAACTTAATTAAACTGTAGAATCAGAATGATACGCATGCAAAAAATTGTAATAGCATATGTGAGATGGTTTTTTCTTATTCCTGCAAAAGCCTTGACTATGAAATTTGCGCCAATATTACTGGGTAAGCGAAGCTGTTGAAGTGCTTTTTGTCGCTTGACGTTGTCATCGATTTCAGCCTTGGTGGTCTATGGACTGATTGACGATGCACTCCTGACGGTGACTGAAAAATGGCGTTCGGGAACCAAAGGCCGCACAAGGAAAGGTTATCATACACCTGGGCCGGTGGCTAATCTAACGGAGCTGTATTGTTGCTTTTGGATAAATCCGAAGCATCCGCCGGTAAAGGATTTCTATGATAAGACATTGCATGCATATGATTTGCTCTATAATGGTCACCTTTTAAAAGATAAAAAGATCTAACCGAAGCAGCCATGATATTTGCAATAAAAATTAATATGAATTGGTGACAACGTGATGTATGAGTCTCATTACAAACTGCACCCAGAACTCGTGTTGAGCACCAGCAAGCAAAGTTTTGTCTGAGGAGGGCCAGACCAGGACTGGACATTTACTCAGTTAATTAAATTCCATAGCACAGACGCTGAAGCTGGTGTCCGGTAAGTCCCGTTCGGCTTCTTATCATATCGTAGCTAAATAGCTAAAGAGCCAAAGTCTGTTTGCATTTCATCAGAATTTTCTTTTTTCATGTTGCATCCGTTTGGCAGCAGCAGCAGGTCCCAGATCTCATTGCATAATTCATCTGGCAGCAACTTGTGTAATTTGCTGCTTCAAAGCTAAATGAAAATCCATGAAACCCGATTCAAATTTTCCCTCAGCTGTTTGGCACCTATCTCCGCAAATAAACTCCAGCTGTCCCCTAATTTTCTATCCCACTCTCAACAGAAAGCTCTACTCGAGATGCACTCGAGCTCTGAACGTATGTCTATGTGCGTGTCCGTTTGAATTTTCAACTAAATCGAATTCAAAATAATGTGAAAGTCCCAATTGCTTTTACAGTTTGGAGGATCCCCTTGAAACACAGACAAAAATCGATATTCTTCGCTGACCATTCCTCAAATGCATTTACATACATATGTATATATGTATACAAACAAAAATTATCAATATTTATTTTAGCTAAATTTTGAAAAGTTGCTACAGCCGAGACAGAGCGACTAGAGATCATTCTAACTTTGGGTTGAAGTGATAAAAAATCGATCTGATGTTTTCAACACTGTATTTTCTGGAATGTACAAAACTAGCCAATTTGAGTAACTATCGAAATCGTTAAACAGTCGTCGAGAGCAGCTGTCTGCAGATCAGCTGATTATTCGTTCAGTTTTTCGCGCGAAATACTACAAATCAACTCGCAATTGTTGCGCGTAAGCTAATTGATAATAGTTTATTTTTACAATTTTATCAAAAATTTTTGAGTAAAAACCGTTAAAATTGTAATTGTGTGTGTATTTATCGCGTATATATATTATGTCTGTGCTGCTAGCAGACATAGACGCAACCTGTGCTTCGCTGGGCGTAAGCGATGGCAATCGCTACCAGGCAGAGCCCGATGCGGCAGAGAGTTTGAAGGTAGGCAGACTAAAGTTGCGTCAAAATCAATACGATTAATAGAATATTATATTTTACAGCATTTGATTTGGATACTGCGCCGCGATCTGGACAATCATGAATATCGCAGGCATCTGGGACGCGCTAAAGTTCTGCAAACGGACCTGGTTTACATGCTGCCTGATTATGTGCAGCACGAAGAACTGTCGGATTTACTGATACGCTTGCTGGTTATATTGACCAACCCGACGCTGCTGCTCTATAGGGATGGGCCACCAAGCGATAATCATGGACGAAAAGTTTTCCTTGAGCTAATTGACATATTGCAGGGCTACAAAGTAGCCTTTGCGAAGGACAAGATATGGACAGCCTTGTTTGACAAACTCAAACAAGCATTGGAAATTGTAAGTCATAGAATTTGTGTGTATCGAAAATTTTTTTTAAACAAACGATTCGCTTATTGTGCGTATATGTGAGTAAGGAGAATAACAACGCCGTTTCAAGGAGCAGCAAGAATAATGAACACATACAGCTTAAATGACGAATCCAGCACATCCAGCGATACCGAAGACGAGTCTATTGACGAAAAGTACTACAATTGTTTAGTGTGCATGCGTACGGCCCGTGTGCCTTGTGTAACGTTCTGCGGCCACGTCTTCTGCAGTATCTGCATCAAAAAGTGGATCCTCCGGCAGGGTAACAACGCCAAATGTCCCTATTGTCAGTCACGGGTTGGAAGAAATACGTTGATTCCCGTGAATTGTTATACTGATGGAAACCCCAGAACTAGGCTTCCACCCTGCAAGTCAATTGCCCATCATCGCCACTATGCACAGTATAAAGGCATATATACCAACGGGCGGGAGACGTCTTTGCTCTTGGGCGCATTCATTAAAATTCCCACCGAATCGATGCCGCGCACAAAGCCTCTCCCGCAACCCCTGTTGCGTGATGTAACGAGTCGCCAGTGGAGATGCTCTTTGCTCAGATCACCCATGTTTCAGAGGGCAGTATTTTTGGTTATCTTCATTTATATGTGTATGGCATATCGCAATGCCAATCGCTCTTTTGCCTGACCCTTTCTATGATTGCCAATGTTTTAAATATACGTTCCAATGAACTTGTGGCGCGGCTTTGTCGTTAATTATGCCAGATAAATGAGCCAATCCTAAAGTGAAGGGAGGCTGATGCGGGTGAGGGGGGGGGGGATTGGTGCATAGAGAAAATCCCAGGCAATTAACGGTCTGGCATTTGCACAACTATTCCTCTGTAATCTTTTATAGACCTTAGGACCAGCCTTAATGTGGCAGTGGTCCGTGCAAAACTTTTAATGGCTCTCGAGCAGCTGCCATGCGGACAAGTTGGAAAATGTTTTTAGGGCCAGCTGCACAGGATCAAAACACTTTATCAGGCAAAATGCAACCCAGAGATTAGGCTTGGGCCAAAGCCGTTTATCATGTGGGGAGAAGAGTATTTCATATTCGGCTCCAAACAGTTTTTATTGTCTATTCATTCGCTGGCCCTGATGCTGATGCCGACTTCGAGTACCACGGCTTTTTTGTGCTTCATAACTAATTTGAACTTCATTTACTATCTGTTTTCATCTATGCCTGAAAGCCATTCAGCTAGATATTTTGTTTGAGTTTGGTCCGGAGTCCCATGATAAGCAACTGAGCGAACGTTTTGAATTGCAGCTGCTCGAGGTTTTCCTTTGAAGTTGTTTTTCGCGAAACGTGTCCGAAATACGAAAAATATTTTGTATAGGAATTTAATTTCGTTGAAAAAAATCACACGAAATCAAATCGACGCCCAAAACTTTTCAGTTTGCCGCCAAAGAAAAACCGCAACAAGTCGAATTTAATAAAGAGCCTATGGGAAGGCGAGAAGAAGAGCGACAAGAAGATGGAAAAGTGAAAAGGGAAATGTGTGCGGGAAAGTGCCGGCAGGCGCATTTCAAATCTAACGCAAAGAAATCTGTGGTTTTTCTAGGCGTCATACGCATACCCGGTATCACAGTGGGTGTTGAAAAGCAGGCAACACAAACCGCAAGTGGCAGCAGCGGCACCGTTTGCAGCGACAGCAGCAGTAACAACTGTAAATTTCTGTTTACAATTTGTAGCATTTGGCATGTGTGTGTGTGTGTGTGTGTGTGTGTGAATGTGAATGTCGGAGCATGAAATGTTTTCAATTGCTAAATTGTGCCCAGAAAAGAAATGAATACACAATGAACTCGAAAAGAAAACCGTAAATGCTAAGAAAAACAGAAAAATATAAGGCGGAAGAAAAGCCAAAAGCTGCCACACATTCCGCCCAGAGGCTGGGCGGGCAACAAGCGGCCTGAACAGATGGCAGATTGCGTTTTAGCAAATGGAAATGGGAAAATCATTTCACGTGCAGCTTCACAAAAAATCGAAAACTATTTTCAGCATGAGAACTTTTTAATTGGGGCCTCTTTTGGGCTTTCCTTCTGGCTAGACGAATCGGTCCACAGAGTGTTTGCTTTACGAGCTTCCAAGTTGAGTTCAGTGGAGCCGGAGAGTTGAGTCCTTATAGCTAGTGTCAGCTTTGTCCATCCTTCGATTCCCAACTTAAGGTTTTATATACAGTTGAAATCGCGATGGGAAGGGAATGATTATATTTTCACGTGAATTTCCTCCTTTCTCTTTAAATAGTTTTGCTTTTTCTGATGAAAATTTTTTTTCCCCCTTCAACCAGTTAATATTACCAATTATCTGCTATTGAATGGCTGCATATGTATATAGTGACTGCAAAGATTGCTGCTGCGGACGCATTCACATAAACCTACTCATACACACACACACACACACACACACACACAAGCACAGTTTTCCTGTAAGCCCCTCGCCCTTGAGCGCAGCTCCTTCGGGCAGAGCGAAATAAATTCATTTAAAGCCGATTGAATCGACATTCATAACACTCCGGGGAGCAATTCCAAAGGATTTTCATGGCGCTGCGCAGCTAGCGAAAGAGTCGCCAGAGGATTTCTTTAGATTTTTTCATTCCCATCTGTTTTTTTTGTTGCTCTCAGATTTTATATTTTTATTTTTGTATTTTTAGCGAGCGTTTTTTAGGTTAAATGCTAGCGAATTTCTGTCCCTCCAGTTCGGCATAGTTGTTGTTGTTGTTGTCCTTGTAGCTGCTGTTGATAATGAATGTGTGTGTGTGGGCGTTGGGGTGGCCGGGCGGTTGGGCTTTAACTGCCTTTAGCTGTTGGTTTCCCGGGCTGACTTTTTATGCTTTACTTCCTTATTTGCGTGGCTTCGACTCGCACGCTTTGATGTATGCGGCATGGTGTGGCAGCCAAGTGGACAGCCAGGGGCGGGGCGGGTGTAGGGCCTTGGGTGCGGGGACTGCCACTGTTGCGCTCGCTGCTGTTGTTGTTGCGTGGGGTAACCGAAAGCGGAAGTCATTATTAACTTTGGCCTTTGTGTGAGGCGCTGGGGCTGAGCTTTTCGGTCGCTGTGTCTATGTAGCATGTAGGAGCTGTCGGAGGAGGACTCAGAGCAGAAGCCGAGGCTGGAGTCGCAGTCACAGCTGGCTTGTAGGCACAAAAGCCGCATTAGTTGTATTTATTTGTAAGCCAGCAGCAGTAACTGCTACTGCTGCTGCGTGTCGTCCGGGCCGACGCAAATTGATTTCAACTTGACTTTGTTGTGGCGGCATCTCGGCGACCGGGCTCATCTGAGAGGGACGCCCTATTTGGGGCATCCGTTTTACAGTCGAGCTACATAAATTTGCAATTTAATTTAATTTAATTTCATTTGATTATTTTAACTTGACTCGCGGGATTTGCTGCTTAGATTCTAACACTGGGATTTGCCGCAAGACATTCTCTCCATATTATTTTGACTTCTAATGCTCCGACCCCCCTCTCGTGCTCTCTCTCTCTCTCTTGCTCTTGTCTTGCAGGCCTTTGCCATACGCAGCGAGGAGCAGAATCTGTTGATTGAACGTATCCTGGTGCTGGTGCGTAATGTGCTTCAAGTGCCCGCGAATCCGGAGTCCGAGTGCCGCGCCGACAACGATGCCAGCCTGCACGACCAGGTCATTTGGGCGCTGCATCAGACGGGCATGTTGGACCTGATTTTGTTCATTGTCTCCTCGCCCGATGAGCAGCAATTCCATCTGCACGGCCTCGAAATCATTTGTCTGCTGTACCGCGAGCAGGTGAGTTACATTAATATCCTTGGGAAATCCTCTCAAAGCTATCGTTCATAGAGCGCCGAATCCTTGGCCGACGCGTCGCTGCAGCGCAGTCTCAGCGAGAAGCAGCGTGATCAACAGGAGCTGCTCGCGGCGCGTCGACGCGAGATGGCGCGGCGTCAGGCACGTCCGCCACCAGGACGCCACTCTCGCTTTGGAGGCACCTACGTCATACGCAACATGAAATCCGTATCGGATCGGGACATCATTTGCCATCAGCCGCTGCAGCGCGTCTCGGCCATGGACTTTGATCGCGAGAAGCAGGCCCAGAAGCGCTCGCATCGGCACGTCAAGGAGGAGGCGCAGGTGACGCGACGCAGCGCATTTACCGTGAGGTAAAGAAAGTCGGAAAGAGACAGAGAGAGGAGAGGGAGTGGGAGATTTCTGCTTGATTGTCGCACTTTAGCTTTGTATTGAAGACAGTCAAGTCAATCAGTCAGCCAAGTTCTATATTTCGATATGTATATATACATATATAGATGCAGATATGACCATATCTTGCTTTTATTGGCCTCCATTTGTCTGCGACAGCTTCCTGCACTTTAGCAGTTTCCCATTGTGCGAGGCTCTGACTGGCCTGAGCGCCATTAGCATCGGAATTGTTATGGCTCGGCTGGCAGGCCACATTCCGGTCATTGATTTTCGATTTTACGCTGCAGTCGAAGTCGAGCGAGCGCATAAAATAATATTCAATAATAAATGAAGGTATTTCCTTTTAGACAACCCGCACCCGACCGCCGGCTGCTGCTGCTGCTGCTGCTGTTCTCCTTATTTTATAGAATCAGCGAAACGATATTGGCTGCTGGTTGGGCCGGGCCTGCCTCTGGTTCTGGTGTTGCGCCTGGCTGGTTGTGCCTGCTGCTGGAAGCTCGGTTCGGGCTGAGTGGGCTAAGCGAAACAAAGACGTGGCCATTTTCGTGGCGCCGGTTGGCCAGCGTCTTGGCTGTCGCCGCACTCCCTAATGGCCACCAGGTGCAGCTATTTTATGATTTTCTCCGAACCAACAAACTCCTTAAAGGATATGCGCCCAGGCTCACCGTAGTTGCTTGGCTTTCGGCTTGGCCAAAATGCATTTGCCGGCGCACTCTATCTCGCCACTGAGCTGCAAAGCTTTCACACGCTCTTCGGCCATGAAAGGCATGAGAGTACGCTACAAATTTGCACTTTAAGCTTTGCTTATGGCTTAACAGTTTCCCTTGAATCCTTCGATTTGTTAGGGCATCTCAGCTTCGGCCTAGGTTAACTGCCGTTGCACTTGTTGTTGCGATTTGTCGTCCGGTAGCCATAAAATGCCGAGCTAACATAAAAATACAGCAGTGGCAGCGTAATCTTGCTGGCGCCACGGCAACGACACCAACGTGGCAAAGCTCTCAGCTCTCAGCTCTCAGCTCCCAGCTCTTAGCTGTGAGTTCTGCTGGCCATTGCAAATGCTCTCAATGTGGGCCAACACTTTTGCTTGTTAGCCTGGCCGGGCCGCTGGCAACCGCCGACTCTTGCTGTTTGCTGGCCTGTTTTATGGCCTGCTCGTTCTTGGCAAATCCAAATCAGCCACCACAGCTTCGAAGCCATAAATTGCTCGGTCAGTCGGTCGGCGACTGTGATTAGACAAGGCGCTGGCCAAAAGGAGCTGGCCCCCATCAATAACTTGGCCATGCATTTGGCTAGGCAATTTATGCACTTGGCCAGACACGTGCACTCATGCGGCATGCGGCATGCGGCAGCCTGCAGCCGGCAGCCGGCAAAGTCCATCAATGTCACGAAATGCAACAATTTGTTGCCACTCGACGACGCGTATTGCGAAATTGCATTTTGTTATCCTTTTTCCTATTTTTCTGCATTTGGCCTGCGGTTGGTAACCAAAGCTCGAGCCTTGCCAGAGATTCGGAGACGGACTGCTTCTGCCAGCTTCAGCCCGCTGCGCTCAAATAAATTGGCCTCGGTGAAATTTATTGCATAAACGATGCCAATTGCCGTTTGTCAATGCGCACACTGAGCGAAATCGGAGCGGAAAAGCAAAAGTGTTTAGATGCGAAGTCTTTTGTCTTCCAATAAAACTGTCGCCTTGCAGTTTGCTTATTTTTCGTTGTTGAGTTCTTCTGAGAATTTCGAGAAGTTTGGGCAGGAATTGGTAATGATCAAAAAATATTTTTGTGCAGCTTTCGAGGATTTTGAATAATTTTCCGAGAAAAATAATTCGCTCGAGGAAAGTAATTCATTCGAAGAGCTCCCCAGAAAAATTCTCAGAAGCAGAAACATTTAAAAAAATGAAAGCTGCCCGGGACAAGCCGGATAGCTACTGCTACTACAGACATGTGTGTGTGTGTGTGTGTGTGTGTGTGAGTGTGTGTGAGTGGCTCTGGCACTGGCACTGGCATTCAATCAATATTATTGTGGTATAATCATTTTTCATTTGACTCCCTATTCTCAACCCCCCACTCACACTCACATTCTCTTTATCTTTCTCTTTCTCGCTCTCTGCGGCATCCCTTGCAGATTGTGCCTGCGCGAATATTGCATCGAGGTGCTGCGCTCCGCTTACAACACGCTGGTGCGGCAGGTGCGACGTGTCCTGGAACGCAACGCCGGCTCGACGAGTCACGATGACTCTTATCTATTGTGGGCCATACGATTTTTCATGGAGTTCAATCGTTTGAGTGGACTACAATTGCAGCTAGTCAGGTAAGTGGGTC
>JABVZY010000278.1:4176588-4190177 GCA_020883555.1 Drosophila nannoptera | reverse complement strand
TCTGCGGCTTGTAGTTAAATTGCGTTCGGCTGCCTCGAGAATGTTTGCGGCAAAGTTTTCGCAGCGGCTAAGCGCGCAAATCATAATTAGCTAAATTTTGCATAATTTAATTGGCGTTGCCTGGCAGGCGGCAATCAGAGCTGGAACATCCTCTTGATTATGCGTGTACTCCATCCACAGATTGCTGCACCCGAAGATCGTGCGGGCCTGCACGGTGGTCCTCGCGGACTGGGCCCACATACCGACGCGGGCGCTCAAGGCGGCTGTCACCATATTGCACCGCATCGCCTACGGCTGCTCCTGCCCGGGCATGCTGTACCAGGTGAGTGAGGGGATTGCAAGGCTCGGGCCCTTGGCCCTTGGCCCGTTGCTTTTAATTCAGTTTCGGCGTCGGAACGGACCAGGTCCTGGTCCACATAAATCAAAGTCAAATGCAAAAAAGCGCGCTGCGGCTCAGCAGCCATGACTGCGGAGCTCGACTCGACTCCAGCCAGGACTTCAGGTCTCCAGGCTCCAGACTTCGGTCTGCAGTTGGCAATCCTGCAGGCGCCCATTTTTTCACTCGCTGCTTTCGTTTTTATGGTAATTTGTACAAATTAAGCGAACCTTTTTTCTATTTGTGGCAACCACAAGCGATATTTACTGCGCCTCCTTTCTATATATATTTTTCCTTTTCGAACGAGTTGCCACAACAGCTGCCTCTCTGTCGGCCCCCCTCCCCCCCTCCCCAATCAGTTGTTTGTCCCATTTTGAAGCCCTTCTGCTGTCAGCTGGAATTTGAACTTTTTAAGCCTTTTACGCGCTGCCTTGAGCCGCAGCATTGCTTGGGCTTTACTTTTCAGCTGGCACTGGAAGCGTTTTGCGCGCGGCGGCGGAGGGGCGGAAATTAAATATTTAAATATGCCTGCTCGTGCTGCCCTACCAAGCCGGCAGTCGACACGGTTGGAGAGAAGGGTTTGCGATAATTGATGAAGATTTAAATGGGGGTGGATAATTAGAAATCGGAAATTAGTTGTAGAAAGTGATACGATTTGCATCAGAAGAAGCCTAATCTCGACTGGCATATTTTCCATACGATATTATTGGATCAAGGAAGCTTCTCCACTTAGCCTAGCCAATCCCAGATGCCAGGGGATTTTTATAACCTTTTTTGTTATAAGATTTTGAATCCATTCTTCATTCCATTCCTTTAGAGTATCTAGCTCTTCGATCTGAGGTACAACTTTTACTTTTTTGTCAGCTATAAGCATATATATATATTTGAATGTGTATATACATATCGTGCGGTTCCTTTTGTGCGCCTTTGCTGCTGCTTTTCACGGCTGGCAATTAAACTTTTGCTTGAGCACAGTTCATAAATCACACTCAACGCCAGGCGGTAGCCACATTCCCGCCACCCAGACCTCTCCCAGCACTGCGAGCTCCTCGAGGGGCAGGGTCATTACGTAAGCGATACAGCTCAGCTCTGCGCACAATAGCTGATCACTGAAGTAACCAGGAAATGGCGCAAATAACGCCAGGCATATGAGGAGAGGGAGGGCAGATAACTGCATATCCCTTATGCCATCTAAGCTGGCTCAGTGTCTGCTGCTGCTGCTGCTGCTGCAGAGGGAGACCTGTCCGGCGTTCGTCAGGCAGCCCAGCCAGCCGGAGATTGAGGCAGGCTGGGTGGCAGCCGGGCGAAACAAAAGTGGCATCATATGCAAAGTCAAAACCACTAATGGGTCTGCGCAATCATAGGATAAATTAAATTTTGAATACGGCAGGACGGAGGCCACGAGCAGCCAGGATGAACGAGAACGATACACAAGGCAGCAGATAGTGGGGCAGGGTGTCTGAGGCAGGGGTATGCGAGCATTTATAAACTTTTGCCCACTGCAAATGATATCTTGCTTTGGCAGCAGCCACAGGCACCGAGCCGCAGGCGACAACCGCAGGATGCCAACGACCAACGTCGCCCCCAGAGGGGGCCGCCCGCTCGCCTTGTGGCTAGTGTCTTTGTCGGCACTTTCCATTTGTATACGATGTGGCGCGCTGGCCCACTCACCCATCTCCCACCTCCTCTGGTTCACTTTCATTCGCAGGCCAAGCTGTTTCGGATCTTTCAACAAGTCTTCAGCGTGGAACGTGACGCACATCAGGAGGAGCTGCGCCGTCTGGGCATCTATGTGGTGCGCAAATTTGTCGAAGTGGCACCAACTAATCCAAAAATCTATGCAGAGTTATTATTTTACAAGGGCATACGGGAGGCCAACGAGCTGGAGTCTGGCTATTGTGATGCCTACGAAGCGTGAGTACCATACCAGACGAAACGCCGTTGTTTGGGACTCGGATTGGGATTGGGATGGCTCCTCGCCAGTGTCACAACGGGGTTAAAGGCCCATCAGGACAATGGGCACATGATTGACTGAGTCGTTGGCTGGCGCTGTCTGCGCCTGTCGTTTAGCTGCTGCGACTAGTTTCGTCGTGCTGGCGAGGAGCAGACCGGGAGAATCCGAAGGAGGGGGCGCCTGGTGCCTGGGGACTGGCAACAGTTGATAAATGATGCTGGGCGTCCAGTTTGAGGAACTTATTCTTTAGCCTTCCATTCATTTTGGCTTTTGCAGCGGCACCAAGGGCGCCTGGACTGAGGAGCAGGAGCAGGAGCTGCGCTTCCTATTCGAGGAGAATCAACGGAATCCCGAAACCGATAAGGGTAACTATGACAAATACTCGTCTGGGGGCCTCGACTGCCCCGGCCTGTAAATTAAAACCCAATTTACGCTAAATGAATGAAAGCAATCACAGCAATAGTTGGGCAAGGCAAAGAGGGGAAAAACCAAACAGAAAACAAGATTGAATTGTTTACCACGTCTAGCCGATGGTTAAATGTCCTTGCAGAGAAATCGAGCATAGAGAGTTGCCCTGAAAATCCTCTGCAAGGGTATACGAGTAGAGTGAAATGCCAACAGCTGTAATCAAATCGAGTGTGCGTTTGTTGTTGTGCTCTATTTCAGACGTGATTGATTGGATACTGGAGAATTTGGCGGACAAGACTCGAACGCGGCGTGGCATCCTGAAGAAGCTCAAGGAGATGCAGCTGCTCTTTAAGGCGCCCACAAAGCGCTCCACGAAGGCCGCGCTGGGCGGCAAGAATCTGTGGCACCCCGAAGAGGACGAGGAGCTGAGCAGCCTGTACGATCAGCATCGCCTTGAGCCAGGTGAGTTAGTTGCGTCCACGCTTCGAGCTGCCACTAATCACTCATCCCTCTCAGATTGTCTGCAGCGCATTGTGGCGGCATTTGAGGATCGTCGCAACAAGCAGCAGATCCTCAAGCGAATGGTCCAGCTGCATCTCATTGCAGACAAGTCGGAGATTCTGCCGGCTAAGACGAGTAAGGGCAAGCGGAAGAACGCCAAGCAACGGCATGGCAGCGAGAGTGAGGAGGAACCGGAGCACGACGAGGAAGACCGGGAAGATTATTTGGAGGAGCCAACATTTGGAGAGCCATTGCCCAGGCAGAAGCAGGCCAAGGCCAAGCCGCAAGCGCGTGTGCGCACTCCTCTGGATGTGGGCACCGTGCGTGCCCTAATCGCCCAGGTGGATGCTGAGACATATGCCGAGGCATTCGACTGGCTGAAGGAGTGCCTGGAGGAGGCGAGCGAAGACACTGAAGAAGCGGCCGAAGACGAGGATGGTGTGCCTCTGCTTCCGATTCTTGATGTACAAAAGGATGCCATGGAGCTGGCCGATTTCCAGAAGATTCTGGTCGCTCTGGGCATGCAGCCACCCATTACAGGCATGGAGAGCTACTGGCGCATCCCAACCTATCTCAATGCAGCGGATCTGAAGCTACGCGCCAGAATTGTAGCCGGCGAGGAGGTTGAGATCGGCAACGACAGCGAAGAGGAGTCTCAGCCAGCCGGCAATAGCGATGTAGAAGAAGAGGAAGAGGAGGATTATTTGGACAAGCGGAGCAGAGAACGCCAGGACGCCGCTGCCCAGAATATTTCGGCTCAGCAACAGCGCAAGCTGGACAGATTGATGTACAACAAGAGCGATGACGAGGCTGAGCAGCGTCAGCCGCCGGCAAAAGCCAAGGGGAAGGGTCCGCGCTCGACCAAAGCTAAAGGAGGCAAAGGCAAGCGGCAACAAAAGGACTCCTCGGATGAGGAGGATGTCAATGAAATAGCGCGCAAATTGGCACGCAGGAAGCGACAGCCCGATGTGTCCAGTGAGGAGTCTGAAGCAGAGCAGGACACGCGACCGAAATCTCAATCGGAGCAGGAGCCGGCTGGCAAGCCCAGCACGGATGATTTATTTGAACAATTGAAAGCTAAACGCGCCAGTAAAACCAAATTGAAGGATATGGTTTTGGATGAGCCCAGCCGGGCGGCAACAGATGGACCAGAGGAGGACTATGATGCACTCGAATTCAATTCAGAGGGATTCAGAGCGCGATTACAGGAGCTCGAGCAGGAGGAGGACGGTGAGGAGGCGGAGCAGGAGGATGGGAAGTCGCCGGAAGAAACAGAGCAGAACAAAGAGAATGCCACATTGCAGGCGAATAACACAATCAAGTCGGGCACTAACTCCGCCGCCGGCGAGTCCTCGTCCTGGCAGCGCACACGTCGTGCTAATGTAATTGACTCGGATAGCGACAACGATGATGCTGGCGCCATGCCTGCTTACAAGACAAACAAACGCCCACGCAGCGACAATGAGCAGGATGCCCTGGAACGGGATGAACCCTACACAGATGACGAGGATATCAATTTTCTGGCTCGCAAGAAGCCAGCCAGCACCGAGCCGGCCAAGCGACGGCGTCTGGCCATCATCGATGACGACGATAATGATTTCTAAAATGTAATTAAGTTAGAACTTTGATTTTAAGCTATTCAATAAATGTCACATTGCAGCTTGCATAACGCGCTCAGAATTAATTGAAATTGTTTCCTACTCGACGATGGCAGGCTCAAGAGAGACAGAGAGACAAACTTAATTGAAATGTGACAATTTGATTGACTCACTTATCTGCACTACGTAACAAGTTGAGGAGTGAAACGATTCCGAAGCTTGGATCGTAGGTGAAAGAGCTAATAACATGCTCTCTGCCCTGGCCCGCATAAGTATGCTATAAATTTCCAACTTCCTGCTTTCCACAGGGGGAGGTGGACTGCAACGATGATCCTCAGGTCCTGGAGCTGGAGTTGAGATGTTATCCATTGTTCCCTACCACAAAAGCTCCGTTGTTTTTGCATAATTATACCAGCTCGTACGCTCATGAATTGCAAATCTAAAAAGCGGAAGTTAAAATCGGACATATAAAAAGTATTCATTTCTATTTTCGGGCCTGGACGAGGACAACTGCTGTGGTCAGGCTGAATAAAGGCGGGATAATCAAGCGAAAGAGCAGCAGCAGCTGGACACCTGCCCAGTGTCCTGCTGGGCTTCGGCTTCGAAAGTCAGTCAACAGCCTGCGGTTCCAGTTGTCTGTCAGCTAAAGGATATGTGACATTTGGCTTCTAACACAGGCACACTTTCCCTCTCCCTCCCTGCCCCTTTCTAGGCTGAATAGCGCTCCATTCCTGCTCTGGCCGACTGTATTGTGTGTTGGGCTGCAATTTGTAGTGATGCATTATGGGGGAGTCCCCCACGGACTCATAGGCATCCCATTCAGCAGAGTCTTTTGTGTGAGCGCGTATGTGTGTCGGCTAATTTGGTGGCTTTTGTAGTTGCAACTGGCATCGCTGTTATTGTTGGGCAGGGCAGCGGCAGTCTCTGGCAGTTGCACATTGCATCGCTTCCATTACTGGACATGTCCAAGTTGCATTTGCCCTGGCTCCGGCACGGTTGCGGCATTCAAAATTTTGCCAGCCCGCCCCAACTCCCGGGCGATTCCGGGCATTGTCCTGCAAAGCATTGTCACGGCCTGAATGCAGGCAGGGTGGTCAAGGGCCCGATAATCGCACTTAGTCGCATACCCTTGCAGGCACTGTACTCTGCTACGCACTGTAAACGGCCCGGCCGGCCTCTCATCAAGTGTTTTTATTGCATTTCTTGACAGGACAGGCCCGTCAATGTGGCAGCTGAATCGAAGCCCACTTATGCATAAATGGAAAAATCATGTCCGATTGATTTCGATTTGCCTGGCCTGCCAGAAGATGTGTCCCATAAGCAATTTTATATTGGACCAAGGAACCCTTCATAGTTGCTCCTCTGTCCATCCTCCTCCCGCTGATGCGGCCAATGCGGCGTATGCGTAATGAAATGCATATCCTGTTAAGCAGGTGCATAAATTCTGGCTCACGTAATGCTGTTACAAACTCATCTATGGCCCTGCATAAATCAGGTCCTCCGACGACGGCGGCTGCTCTTGGCTTAAACACTTTATTTATTTCGATGCGAAATTAAAAAAGTGAGTGAAGAGCGCCGGCGGAATGCACACCTTTGGCCATGCCCACCGCCCGGGCACTTTATTAATTTCAAGATGGCGCGCACTCAATTTGAAAAGCACGGCGCGACGCAACTCATAATTTATTTCATTAATTTAATCAACATCAACGCACATGTCAACTGCACGTGTGTGTGCCCGAGTGTGTGCCCGAGTGTGTGCCCGAGTGTGTGTGCACACCTTTTTATCTGGCGGCCTATCTGAGGAGCCGGCGCAAAAAAGTAGCAACAAAAACAAGTTTATACTTAAAATCGCTTAATACATCGTAAATTACGTTGAGCTCGGCTGCTAAGGCCCCTGGCGGGGCCCGCGGGGGGCGGCAGGAATGTGCTTGTGTTGCCGAGGACAAAGCAACAACTGAAGTTGACAGCAGGCAACGCGAAGGCAACTGCCGCAGTCGACGTGATTATCAAGTCTTGAGTTGATTTCCTCATCTTTTTTTTCCCATTCAGCAAACGAGTTCATTAGGCACGCCAAAGCCGTGTGTGTGTGTGTGTGTGTGTGTGTGTGTGCATACTATGTAACTGCTTTCATGAGGCCAACAAGCAGGAGCTAAACGAGTTACAGCCGGGCTTTTCGAGCTCATCATTAGAGCGGAGATCGCAATGGCAAACAGCGAAAGGATTAACCTAATCTGAGGACTATAAAAGCGCGTTTATGGCAGCTCCCACGCAAACACACACACACACGCGCAGGCACACACACATAGGGAACACAGTGAAATGTGCTGAAAAAATATGTGATTTTTCAGCGTGAAGCACGCCGCGTATGAAAAGAAGTGGGAGCAGGGGTCGAGGGTCGAGGGGCAACAGGACATTCGCATATGCGGAAGATGGCGTTATTTGATGAGTTTGTCTTTGTCTCCGACTGGCTGTGCGTGTGTGCGAGTGTGCGAGTGTGCGAGTGTAACTGTTTTTGTATGCCAGCGGCACATGTTTTTCTAACAATCACACAATGTTTATACAACAGAACTTTTTACACGCTTGCCAGCCAGAGCAGAGCTCAAATTGAAGCAGATTTGGGCAAAGACAAAAAGCGTCTTTGACGTGCGATAAGCACTAAGGCAGAGCCGCACACACACACACACACACTCGCACAGGCCGAGATGGATGGATGGGAATCGGGAAGTAGGCAAAGAAAACACTTGTGCGAAAAAAAAAAAAAAAATACAGAAATAAAACAACAATCTTGGCCGACTTTGTGTTGTGACAAAAACAGTTCATTTTCCTCGCCTCTCCAATGGCTTTGTGAGCCAAATCAGAACAGAACTGGCTAAGACAAAGAGAAAAAAATACCTGAAAAAATACCAAATCTCTTAAGTGCTAAAAACTCAAAGCAAGCAGGCAATCCGCGTTGCTCCTAGTGAGGCGTGTGTGTGTGTGCGTGTTGGCCAAGTTAATTAAAGTGCTATAAAGAAAGTGTTCTGAATAGGACGGAAGGCTTCTGTTTGTAGAAGCTAATCTTAATGGGGTGTTGTCTATGGCTTACTAGGTTTCGTAGCAAACGAATTGGCTCTTAAGGGCTAGCTCCGGGGAATAAGCTGGGACTTGCAAGTGGAGAATATGTAAGAGGACAGAAGGATCCCGACAGCTTACCAAACATCAAATATTCCAACAGAGAGGCGGAGCGAAATCGAAGTAGATGCAGAGAAGAGGGGGCAATGCGTAATTTCGATATCTATACTGAAACCCATCATTATCAGGGGTCTCCTCCCTGCTCCGACTCGTGCTGTCTCTCTCTGATAGAAAATGGGGTTAAGTCCCAATTAAGTGCTGTAGCGCCCGATAGACCTAGCTCGGGGTTCCTCTGAAGCGGCTTACGCAACATTTTGCGGACACATTCCGTTCGGGCTGTGATAAGGGTTGAGGGTTGGAGTCGAGGCCTGGCCAGCTGGCGGCCGACAGAAAGCCGACTAATTGGTATTGTTGGTATTGTTGCCATTGGCTGGGGCAGCATTTCTTTAGCTGACAGCAGCAAAGCATGTCTCAGGCCCGAGCCAGCTGGCTTTGGGCCGGGCCAGCAATAATTAGCCAAGTGCCCAGGCGGCGGTGCTTGCATTGGCCACATAAATAACTCATATGATTTAGCATGGGGCGCATCTTTTGATTTTGCGCCAAATATTTTACAGTCAAGGCGCAATAAATAAATTTCGGCCCGTTTGGGCCGCTCAGCGCCCACAGACTTAACCAATTAAAGCGTGAATTATAAGCCCGAACAAATCGCCAAGTTTGCGTCGAGCGAGTTGGCCATAAATTTATGCTTGCCAAAACGACGACGGCCTTTGTGGGAATTTATTTGAGCCAAAATGTGGTTTCCAATGCTGAATGCGGCCGCAAAGCGTGGAGCGAACCATTTCGATGATTTGCGTCAAGCGGCGTAAAAGAAAGTTTTTGGCTTTTGTCTCTGTGCGGCTTTCCGGCGCTGCCAACAAAATTGCAGCCACTTTCGGGGCGGGCTGGCGGCGCAAGGGAGGGCGTGGCCGGCATAAAGTATGCCAAGTATATGATCTTAACGTAAAGCAAAGTTCGTAAGCAGCCTGTAAGTAAGTTCAAGCCAAATAGTTGGCATAATTCGCAGGGCCTCTCGCCGGGCATAGTTCAGGAGGAGAGCTCCGGCCCGGAACTTCAGCGAGCCGGCAAAAATGTGGAGGGAGGAAATATAAATAAACTGTTCAGCCTGCCTCTACAGGGTATAGATAATGTAACGATATCCCTCAGGGCGAACTGGGAGCTCTTCCCGATCTGCCAGCAAATTGTTAACACAGACTGAGAGCTCTCAAATGCCTGCAGGCAATTGCAACAGTAAACAGTGCGATGCAACGTCCACCACTCCAGGCGCGGCGCAATTGTAGGGGGCGGTGCTGAGGGAGGGGGGCGGCGGCCATAGCATTGGCGTCCATTATTTATGCACAGCCAATTTTCACGCACTTTTTCTCGCCGGCTGCGAAAAAACTCCATGCAACATTCAAGCCTATTTGGTTTTTATTTATGGGCGTCATTGCTGCTGCCGCTGATAGCGGGCGTGCCGAGAGGTGTGGCGCGGAGGCGGGGCAGCAGTCAGCGCATTAACAGATTCGCGGCTATAAAAAAGTGCGATGGCGCCAACAGTGTCTGCTCTCTGTTTGCCAGCTCTCAGGCTTATTTATGAAATCAATGGCAAATATCGCAATTGCAGTTCACAATTTCTGCAAATTGGGGGGTGTAAGAGGGAAGGGCGAGGAGACAGGGTGACTCAGGTGTTCACTCAACACAGCCACAGTTAAGGAGAGGGAAAGAGAGGTGAAAAGGCAAGGGAATGCCAGTCGAGGAGTAGATACCCTGTAAATGATCAGAGCTTCCCCTCTCCCTTACCCCTTCTCTCTGCCTCTCCCCCTCGCTCTTCCTAGACCCTCCGATCATTCCCTTATCAGTAAATTCTCCGAAAGTCGTCTTCTCCAGTTTTTAATGTCCTTCCCCACACCCCCTCCCGGCGAGCCGGGTATGTATTACTGGGCGACAAACGCAGCTCGCACATTTTTCACTCCGCGGACTCTTCAGTATATAAATCAGTTGCCTTTCGGCTGCTTTCCGGCCAATCTGATAAGTTGCCCGGCACCTGTTTGGCATGCAAAGCGGCGGGCATTAGGCACTAAACAAATGTGGAAATTTGGCAAAGCTTCGTCGCGTGCGCCCGCCAGTGGGCGGCGCTCACCTTTGGGGCTGCGAGAAATATGTCCGCCATTTTGTTTGCCATTTTTAATGGGTTTTATTTCGGGTGCGTGTGATTTTTTCGCTCTACGGGCGGGTGTGAGTGTGTGCGAGGCTGTACGTGAACGCTGCTGGCTCCTCAGTTGGCATCTCTCGTGCTCTCGCTTCTTTTCAAGTTTTTTTTTTTTTTTTTGATTTGTTTCCTTTTTTTGTTATGTTATTTTATTGTTCGCAATGTGTGCGTGAGTTTACGCTTTATATCCCTTCGCTACGTGGCTCTCGGCTTACTTTTATAATCTACAGCGGAGCCCTAGCGGGCTGGGAGGAGCTGGGGAGCTGGGGAGCTGGAGCTGGAGCTGGAGCTGTGACTGGCTGCCGCACCGCTTTGTGGTAAATTTGCAAAATGCGTGCACAGACTAACGGCACAATCACCTACACACACGCACACACCCACACACACGCCCCATGCCGAAGCATTTTTTGCGTAGCCGAAAAAATGTTCCGCTGGAAATTCTTGCGCCATCCATGCGATTTACTTTCACTTTTCCTTTTTCCCATTTCGCCCGTTGTTGGTCGTAAAAATGCGAAAAATGCATCAGAATGGAGCTCTGCGGGTGCCAGGCGCATGTCCTGCGCCTCGTCACAAGTTTGTGCCACTGTTCAAGAATCAATTAAAAATCCAAAAATCTCGCTAAAAATCTGCCCCGGGACCGATTTTAATCCGCTTATAAAACACGCCATAAAAGCTGGCGATATTTCAGTGCAAGCACGTGAAAACTGGTTATGGCAGGTGTTTAAATTCCCTTCTCGCTCGACTAATAAAACTCGGGCATTATGGCCAGTTTTTAGATATTTTAAATTTGTTCATTGTGGCAATATTTTTAAAGGATTTTCTCGGGCTTATTCTTCTGGCCAGTTATGAAAAGGTTCCTTCCGCTGGGCGTGGCACAGTGCCAAAAGACGGTTAAGCTAATCAACTGGCCAAAGGATAACGAGGGTTGCCTTAAGCCAGCAGCCTCACATCGACAGCCGGGCCTCAAAAAAGGGAGGCGGAGGTGTCGGTGGATGGAAACAGGATTAAAAACCTTTCAGCATCAGAAATTGAATTCGAATTCAACACACAAAAGTATGCAAAGAATTGAATGCCGCTCGCCCGTTTTCTCGCTCGCCTCTCGCTTTGTCGTGGCAGCCAAATGACAAATCGCAACGAGCTCGCTGCCACACAACACGGCCTGCTGCATGTGTATAGGGTTAGTCTCTCTATCTGGCTCCGTGTGCGTGTGTGTGTGCGTGTGCGGAGCGGGGCCAGGGGCGCACATGAGTAAATACCACTTAGAAGTCAAGCCGGCAGGCAGCGACATCGAAAGACGTGCCCGGCAGACAGCGCCGAGATCGTTGAACGGCTTACAGCAACTTTGAATATAACTCATACGCCCCGTGGCCGCGCACCGCCTATGCTGCACGCATTTTACATTTTTTCCCCGTCCGTGTGGCTGTTGTTGTCGTTTGATGTGCCTTTGCTAGAGTCGAATTTCAAGTTTTTAAGTATTATTACATTCCTTAACCCTTCTCAGACGAATTTGTCTGCGTAGTTTTTCTCTCCTCCCGTTTCGGCTATTTCGCTTTCAAACCTATTATTATTGACTCTTGGCGACGCTGCCATCTCGTCGCCTCTGTCTGTCTGTGGGGGTGTGGCCAGAGTCAAGTGCACGTGCCGGCGTCTAGTCGGGCCCTCGCAATTGTTGGCATGCAACCAGATGAAGCTATTCGGCCAATAAAAGCAACTAGGCAAAACTCGATCCAGCAACATCGCCTTGTGCCGTTCGCAGTTGCCTTTTCGGCCTGCACTTTGGCGGGGCGCTCTTTTAGAGGCATGTAACATATTGCAAGCGCCACGCCTCCATTTACAATGAATATGTATTTACACATTAGATTATTGCTCGCCCCAGCCCAACGACAGACCGGCAAATGCACTGCGCTGAGGACGGGAATTCCTTCAGTCTGCCTGTCCGTCTGTCCGTCTGTCTGTTTGTGCGCCACTCGAGACTGTCGCAGCTGTGTGTGAGAGGGTGCAGGAGTGTTGTCTGCCGCCACTGCAGCAGTTGTTGCCGCTGCTGTTGGCAATGATAACGGAAACATCAAATAAATATTATCCTCCATATTGCTCTTTGCATAACTGCAGCAGACGGATCTGGCATTTCAATATGAGTCTTGGCTTAGTCCTGTTTGTTTTCTTATGCGACTCTTTCCTCTTTTTGTATTGTAGAGTATTAGCTCTTGACATGCTTTTGACCGAGCCGTTGCCGCTGGAGTCCTAGTCGAGAGCTTATCATGCTGCCCAATGACACTCGTTTATCTGTTTGCCATAATCTCCGCAAAGCCAATTCATAATTTGTTGCCGGCCTGCATGTGGGTGTGGGTGTGTGTGTGTGTGTGTGCCAGAGTGATGCGTGAGTGGGGAAGCACATCTGCTCTTAGTTTCACGGCGAGCTTAATTGGGATTATTTGCCTGTTCAGGCATATGCCCGCACATTTGAATAAGCCACAAAAAAGCAACAAAAGCAACAAAAAACAAACACACATATGACGCCATATTTGTTATGCTATTGCCCGTAAGCTGCTTAACTGGCGGCTGCTCTAATTAAAAGGTAAATGCAGTCGAAAATAGAGAAGCTTTAACAGCTATACAAACATTTATAAACTCAGATTTTGCTGCATTTCGGGTGTCCTTTCCATCACATAATTGATATCTCTATTCCTAATCAATCTGTAAATTAAGAAATAGGGTTTGACTGCAGCGAAAGCCACAAAGGCTACTTCGTGCCCGCAAAAGTATGCAATAGAAAATTCCATTTATCTCGTGACGATTCCTGAAGGCGACATGATGTTCATACATTGTATTTAAGTACTCTAGTTGGGCTTTATATCCGCAGTACAATTGGCATTCTTCTGTCACTGGAACCTGTATATGTTGTTGTGGGCCAATTGACTGAGATTTATTGCCGCAGACGACTCTATTCATCCACTTTGACTCCGACTGAATTGTTAATAAAATTTTTCTGCTTCGTTTTACCGAAAGCAATTTTTCATGCCCGGCGGAATGGAATCATAAACATGTTTAACTACATTTCATAAATATTTAAAGCGAACAATGGCCGTAGTAAAAGCGCTCACAAACGACAAAAGGTTGAAAATATTTCCGAAAAAAAAAAAAGGATATATGCATATGTGCCCGACTGACACATACCTTGCCCCGAGGCAAAAATGATGGAACTATAAACTAGACTGCAGCATTCCAGTTTGGGAATTCAATAAGCAATGGATGCCATATCGCCGAAATTCCTACTGTTAAATATTCGGAAAATGTTTGGAAATTCTGAGTTCATTTCGAATCGGCCTTTCGATGCGACCCCAAATGAATGTTCCGCAAATTGAAAATTGCTCGCATACAGGCAATATTTTAAAATTG
>JABVZY010000278.1:4147787-4161420 GCA_020883555.1 Drosophila nannoptera | reverse complement strand
CCGCGGGCAACGCAGGTAACGCAGGTTAGCTACAATTATCCCAATGCCCCACCATGCCCAAGCCACTAACTTAACCCATCCGCCTCAGTCAAGGTAGAATCGTTGCAGACCAGGCTTTATGAAATGCGCCGCAGAAGTCTGTGGCTATCGCCGTTCGTCTGCAACATTTGTGTGGACTACGTGCGGCACGGAGTGATCACCATTTGCGGCCACCTCTTCTGCTGGACTTGCCTATGGAGCGTTCTGCACAGCAGCTCGTGCCCCGGTTGCCCGTGCTGCAAGAGGCGGCTGCTACTGCACGAGGACATTATGCCCATCCTGAGCGACGGGCCCAACTCCGGCCCGAGGGACTCCAGCATCGTGGCCCAGCCGGGCGGAGTGCCGCGTCCCGCGGGCCTGTACCTCGAGAACGCGCGCTACCCGGGATGGTTCGCCGTGAACCGCGCTGAGGAGGGTTCTAGCTCGCGCAAGCTTGTGCTCGAGATTGTCTTGGAGGAGATGCACGCGGAGTATCCGCGCTGCATGATGGCCTACAAGGTTCTGCAATGGGTGCAGGTGCTCAGCGTGGTGCTCATGGCCTTTTGCTGGATAATTTACTGTTCGGTTTAAATCAAAGTGGAAGCTTTTCGTTGTATATGCCATAAATTGAATTCTATTTCATTTTGCATCCAATACCTCGTGCTTACTCCGCGATTCCCCGCCCTGGAAGGAGCTCCCCCGACTCTTAATGCGATGCTCCAATTAGTCGCTTATTCCCTCGATTGGCAGCACTTGCGGTCAACAATTAATATGCGGCTGCTGGTCCAACATTTATCTTCTTAATGCGAGTCCCTTTGCTGGCGATGCAGCGATAATCCCTCTGCATCCGGCATCGTGTGTGGCCCACTGCGATGTTTATCATTAATTAAAAGAATGCTATAAAGTCCTGGTCGCCGGCCGAGGCGAAGTCAGTTGACGGAGCTGCGGCTCGAACGAAGGACGCCGTCTGCGCGGCGGCTATTATTATTGCAGCTTAAATGGGAGAGAGAGAGGGAGAGGTGGAAGGAGGAAGTGCGTATCGTACATTATATATGAGCACTCGCCGCGGCTTTGGCTGTGCCTGCTGATTGAGGGCTTTAAAATTCCATTAAATTTATCGGAACTTAAGACCCGCCATCAACATGCCCCATTGCTTGCCACACGAGGCAGCGGGGCAGGTGCGGGGACGTGTTAAAAGTTCGCATAAAGCATGTAAATTGGTTTACCTTGAAGTTTGCACGAGGAACTCGATGAATTCCTCTATCTATATCTACTTTTCTGCTCTTAAATAGAGTATGAATTGGATGAATTGCCCCTCCTCCAGGCTCTGCTGAAACTTGCGGAATTATTTGGGGCTAATTGCTCGATATACTTCGATATAATTTAATCAGTTCGTGCTCAACTTCAGATCGCGTCTCGGCACTATCAGCGGCAGGCCCGAGCAGCAGCTCCGGCTGGAGCATCGGAAATGTCATTAAAATGTTCCGCTCGCTGCACAACAAAGCGCATGCAAATTGCTCTGCCAGCATTGTGTGTGTGTGCGTGTGTGCGGGTGTGTGTTTGGCAATTTTTAAGTACCAAATTACACGAGCTTTGACAGCCATTTGCTTAAACTATGCTGTTTGGCAACGTGACGTATGCGTAATTACAGCCAAAGTTGGCCCTCTCTCGCAGCGAGCGGGGCTATCATGCCAGAGACCAGCTATCGTCTTACCATATGCATCCGACCGCGCCATGCGCCACGCCCACTGGGCCGCTGTCAGTGCAGCATTTTGTCTTTGGCAGCTGCAGTAATTTTCATTTCAATTATAGCATCTGTCGACATTCGTGTGCGGCCACGCCGGGGGCAATGAAGGACCCGGACGGCGCGGGGGGGAGGGAGGGGGCTTGCACAACGGTAAATGTGGCCTTTATGCATTACATAATTACAGTTGTGTGTTTGCACTGCGGCGTGCAACCACCAGGGGCGGCCGGCGATGCCGACTACCCCTAACGATGAGCCATTGTCTGGCTGAGTGGAGCTCGGGGCTCGGGAGGGGAGGGGCGGCGGCTGGTGTAAACTGTAATTAGATCAGTTAGCTGTGATAGCCAGCATCATTGTTTGCACTTGACAGCATTTGCAGGGCTGCTCGGCTCGAATTGCTTATCCAATTCAATATCTTCGAGACAATATCAAATATACAGAAAAATTGCGGCCAATCGCCGGGCTGGGCTTCGTCCTGGCTGCCTCCGTCCTGGGCTGTCGCATTTGTGCAAATGCATTGCCCTATGCACGCGTCCGCTTCCGCATCCGCTTCCGCTTTTTGGGCGTCTGCAGGCGTTGCAATTGTCGCTTCTAGCTGCCGTTGAGCTGTGCGGGTGTTTTGGTCTGGCGCACATGGCGTATACGTAATGCATAACTAATGCCTGCCAGAGTATATATTGTTTAATTTATCAGGCATGAATTATTTATGCAGTCGCTTGTGGAACTTACTTGCAGCATGCGGCATGCAACTTGAGCAACAGCATTTCCAATTTCAGCTAGAAATCAAATTTATAGCCGAACTCCTCCTGCTGCCACTTGGCTGTAATAAATGGTCGATCGACTGGCTGCACTTCAGCGCTGAGAAATTTCAATTAAATTGCCTCGCATGCAGGTGTCGAGTGCTTTAATTCGGATTTACCTCTGCTCCTCGTGCAAACAAATGTGGCTAACGAGCAGCCGCAAGAGTCCATAAGTTTACTGCCTGATAATTGCTGTGGCAAAAGGCGAGCGAGCAAAAAAACATGCACGAGGAGTCGCCGGAGTTGAAGGAGTGCAATAGATTGTGTCGACACAATACACGTCTGAACAAGAAAACACAAAAGAATTGTGCCACAATGCATGGCGCACACCCACCCACACACACGACAGACACACACACAAGTGCCACACACTCGCACACAGTTGGCTAACGAGCTGCGGCTGAGTGTATCATTCAAAGCAGGCAAACCTGGCTGGCACCCGCCCCACATACCAGCCGGAGGGAGCCATCAACTCTCAGAGCTCAGCTCACATTTCTGGGCGCACAGCTGACACCTTGGTGCGGCCAGCCGGCTCACTTTAAGCCATATTGTGTATAGATAACGTGTCTATTCAGACGAAAGCTGATATGACGACAAGAACAGATGCAAAGCGCTGCAGCGGGCGGCTGCCGAGGGACGCGTGGCGGGGGCGGCTGGCAGAACTATGACGTTGACAATGACGTCGAGTCGCTTCCTTGTAAGTACTAGTTGGGAAACAAGTTGGCTCCAATGCGGAAGCCAAAATAAAAGCTAAAAAGGCAACATTGCTGCGTGTCGGCTCGGGATGGGCGACCGATGGATGTCCTGCAAGGAGCAGGGTAGGGTATGCAGAAAGAGGGGCATCCTGTTGCAGGACAGACAGGACCCACAGTTATGGGCATAGCTGCCAGGGCTCCGGGAGTCAGGGCGTAACTTGACGCTTATCACCGCAAAAGTTTTTGCCACTTCGCAGACTCGGGCCACGGCGTTGACAGCGCTTAAAAGTTTGCACTCGGAGGGGGCGCAGCTTTAAAATTTAAAATATTCGGAAACAATGCGAGGCCGATCCCCGCTGCAACGGGCGGCCGATTGCCAATGACGGCTAATGACAGGGCCGAAAGGGCCAGCGTACAGTTTAATGCGCCGCAATTAGCTGCCAGTCAGCGCAGTCCGTGTTATCCAATTAAAACTGTGCGGCGCAGCAGCAGTCACTGGCAGCCAGCCCGCATATGCACGGAGCCCGGCCAAGCCAAGGACAATACAAGCGCTGGCCGTTGGCCATGGCCGAAAGTCATAGCTGCCACTCACAGCAGGCATTAGCCCTGGCCAATGACCCCAGCCCTGCAGAAAGCTGCAGCCAATTGAAGCTGTACAATGGCCCAATTGGACAGGGCTGAGGGAGGCCGTCATGGGGCACAGATTGAGGACCCTCTCTGAGTGTGGCATAGAGCTTTTAATACTCTACCTTTCCATATATATAAATCAAGCCACTTGTTTCTGGGAATTTTAGTCTGCCTCTTGACCTTCAATGGCCGACCAGTTGGCCTGCTCCTCAAGTGTTTTTTCTATCGCGGCGCTTAAATTCATGCGGCTGCCGTCTCGCCTTTTGTGTCGCCCTGCCTCCAGTCCCAGGGGCGTCTACGAGAGCTATTTAACTTTTAATCCATCAAAATGGACGCCATTGTCGTAGGCAATGAGTGCAAAATGGGGCCCAGCGTTAGAAGAAGGAAGGGGAGCGTCTGTGCGCAGTAGATACCCTCTAGGAGCAGCCCATGGCTCAGGTCTATCAGCTGAACCTCCTGGAATCGCAGGATGTGGGATATATGTTAATTGATTCTGATTGATCTCAGTTCAGCAGCATTGAGGCAGATGTACCGCTCGGCCTGGGCTGTGTTCCATGTGGCTGCCATTTGAATCCATTCCGGCTCTGGCGGCACATTCAACCTGCTTTGTTGTACCTTCGCATTTTCATACACTTTTTATGGCGGAATATTTGAAAGCCAAATGCGATGCACTTCGCAAATGGCAGAGACAGCGGAGAGCAGACAGGAGACAGACAATCGTTCGCCTGTCTGGCTGGCTCGTCTCACTCGCTGTCTGTCTGTCTGCCGGTCTGTCAAGGCACATCGATTGCTGAAAGCATTTCATTATATTTCGCATTTTACATTTCACAATTTGCCTTCCCCGAGGAGAGACAACTCGGTGGAATTCGTGGCAATCGTTGTGGAAAATATTTTCGCTTGCACTGTGGTTGTTGTTGTAGTTGTTGTTGCTGTAGTTGTTGTCGTTGTTGCTCTCTATAAACGTTATAAATCTGCGCGTAATTGTGTAAAGCTCTCGACAGGCGCTGTCGTTTCGAAGTAAATTGTATAATAATTTATTTTAATTGGCAAAAGCCAAACTCAGCCATAAAGCCAACAAACGGCCAGAAAGGCCGAGCCCCTGCGTCTCAGCTGCCAGCCGAAAACTAGACATAGCTGGATGTCTACACGGCCCTGATGCGGTTTTCATTAGTCTAATTGTAACTATTCCGGGCCGAGCCGGATGTGTGCGCAGTCGGCCGTTAGCCAAGTGCGTGGCGGCCGCCGTGATTAGCCTTACCTTTTGGCCGAAAAGGTCCCGACACAAAGGCTCACACGAAACGATGCGTGACACTGTTAAATTGTTGCTGCCCGTGTGAGTGTGTGAGTGTGTGCGTGGCTTTTAATTAGAGACAACTAAAGAGGCTCCACCTTTCTGGCCTAATGCACAGACATTAACATATGAACGACAGCCAAGATGGGCCTCGATGACTCTCGTGTCGATTGAAGCCAACAGGCTAATTTGGCCAATGGTCTGACTTCCAACTGGAGCCTGCTGTTGGCCGGAGTGCAAACAAACAGACAACGGACGGCCAAGCAGGGCTGAGAAGTTTGCGTGAGTGTGGCTTTGGGCGACCCTTGAGAGCGCCTCGCACATTAACCAAGTTCCGCTTCTCCTAGACAACGCCTGTTCCAGATTGAGTGCAAACACCAGCCCATTCGTGGCAAGCTCACTCTCAACAGGCCCTCAGGCTGTGCGTACGGAAAGTTATTCCACGTTGAGCTGTGAAAGCCCAACATCCTTAGCGTGTATGTAGGCTGAGGCTGGCAGATTCTGGGCCCCATTGAGGGCAAATCAATTAAATGCGATCTGGCATATGCCATTGATTTGCTCCGTCTATATTGAACATATGCGACTGCCCCGCTTTTCACATTTCCATAATTTTATGCACCCTTCAGACTCATTTTCCAGCCATTTAAGGAGGTCCTTCCCTGCCCAGCTTATTTGCTTTTATGGGTTCTTCAGTTGGACCAATGACCCTTTCGGCGATTGCAATGGAATCGATAATTGGAGCTGCGAGAAGGGAGGTATCTATATAGCCAGATCTGCATTTGAGTTTCCTTTCAATTCTGTCTGCAGATCGTTATCATGGGGCGAGAAGTTGTGTCCTTATCTCAGCCCCACTTCCAACTACTTTAGAGCACATCTTCCGATGGCTAACTGTAGTTGTTCCTTCGACTCTAAATATAATTATAATAATTTGGCTTGTCATCATAAATATTGCGGCACAACTTAAGCCATTTGTTTGCCTGTGTCCCAAGTTGGTGCCATAATTTATTGAGGTTGCCATTAAAAATTACATATGTTGACAGCAGCACGTTTTCTCCCTCTGTGTGTGTGTGTGTGTGGGAGTGTGTTATTTATTTACTCGTATAATAGCAGTGTGTTGGCCACGTATTTATTTTGTCATACGCTCGCCAGCAACAACAAATATTTACAATTATTTATCATATTTATCAAAGCAAGATTTGCACAGTGTCTGCTAAGAGATTGCGTACACACGCGTTTTCACACGCCGGTAATCGAAAATTGCGAATTCTGGAAATGTCAAAACGCAAATAAACCTGTTCAGCATGCGAGAGAGCGTCGCCTCCGATCGGCACCTCTGGATGAGTCCCGCCCGGGCGCCGACTGTGGCAAACGCATTTGCATAGCCATCGCGATGAAAACACATGGAAAATTGATTGCTTTACGGCTCATTTTGTGCGCGGCTCGTTAAAAAATTGTATTTCGACCTGCCACGCTCCGAAAGGACACATCTGAGCCTGGGCGAGGGCCTGTCTGCCATCGAGAGGAATTCGATTACACAGCAAATAATTTCCACTTATTTGTATGATTTCTTGCCGACCTCTAAACTCCGCTCAATCCTCTCGTTCCGAGGCGCCTCCATTTGCTGGCTGCCCCACAGCCCGTTGCCAGTTGTTGCCAGCCACGCCCAGCCGGAGGCGAGAACGAATGTGGGCGGGGCCGGACGGGCCGGGCGTTGCGTGCAGCGGGCCATTAATTGCAGCGCTGTAAACACTTCTCCTCAGTTTTCGTCCTGCCACACGCCCTGCAAATACACTTTGTAGTTGAATTTCAATTGCAGAACGCACGCAGGTGAGTCCCCGGGGAGCGGGGCGCAACAAATAAGTTCACATGTTCCTTTGTGTGGCTGCGCCCAAAAAAAAAAAAAGCACATAAAATGCGAGGCACCACCCACTCGAGTGCGAGGGTTGTCTGCTTCGTTGCGGGCAAAAATGATTTAATGGCCATAATGTTAGTTGAATGGTTAATTCACTTACGCTTATGGCCGGTTGCCGTTGCCGTTGCCGTTGCCGTTGCCTTCGATGGACTCGGGCCGTGCCGGCCGGCCTCTCCAGGGAGCTATCGTCGCAACATATGTCTGACAAGGGCCATTGCTGCACTGAGGTTTGGCCAGGCCAGCCCCGGCTCCGGCTCCGGCTCCGGCTCCGGGGCCCGGCCCGATGCGGTTCGCATGTGTAATTATTGTCTAGATTTTATACCTTCTCCTGCTCACGTATGTGCGTGTGTGTGTGTGTTTTAATGTGTTTATAACGTATGAGTAATGGGCCTCGTTTGCGACTGATGATTGGAGCAGTTCGTCTGCTTTTAATTAGATGTGAAAGCCTCGGCCGAGGCCTGCCCTAAGTCGCATTGTCATCAATCTCCAGAGGCAGCTGCTGCCGGCCCGGCCACGCCTCCAGCCAACTCATTTATTATGCGCCCTGTCCCAGATCATCATGTGCATGCCCACATACTACAATATAGTTGGCGCACTTCACAATTTCAAAGTTCACGCATGTGTGCGAAGGCAATAAAAACTTTTTCATTAGTCCAAGACCTGCGGGCTCCTCTCGGAGGCAGCACCAGCTGCTCCAGCAGGACCCAAGGCAACCTTACACGACACAACACAACTGTGACAATTGGCAGGCCGGGCTGCGTGGGTGTCCTTTGTCTTACTTTAGCTGTAAATGTTGATGAACTAAACGCGAACTGAATGCCAAATTGTACATAAATAATTTATGCAGAGTTGCGTGCCTCAAAAAGCTGCATCAAAATATTTAAGCACTTACGAAATTCGAGAATTTGATTTGGATGCCCGCTGACAAAGCGCAAGAGAGTATATTCGGGTTCCCTCTGGATTCCCCTCTGCTTGCAGTTCTCCTCTCCTGATGATTCCTCATTTGCAGCTGGAACTCGAACTCTGCCCTGGGCCTTTCTTTTTCTTTCTCTCGGCTCGGCAAGTGTAATGATGTTTTCGCCAGAATAATATTTACCTTGTATGCATTCGTGTGTGTAGCCGTGTGTGTGTGTGCGTGTGTGCGTGTGTGTTGTTTTCGCATGTATAAATAATATTGTCAACAGACTGTGTACCTAAATAAGACTTTTATTGGGCGCAATCTCCAGGCGACAGTCGCGCTTCTTTTATTGAATTTTAAGCAGCTGCCGCTTGAAAATGACAACATTTGCTGCGAGGGTGGGCACGTGTGTGTGTGTGTGGGTGTGCGGCAGCTGCACGAAACGATTGAAAAAAAAATGCGAAATTTGCACAGCAAATTGAGAAATAATGCAAATATTAAAAGCAATAAAGTTGCCGCTCGCATACAAGCGGGCGATTCGAAATACATTCGAATTGTAAATAAATAAATGTTGCTAAATTATTTACTTTATTAACTTTTATGGCAAGTTCATCAATGTTGGCCAACGAGCTGCATCCAAATTTGCCGGAAGCACATGCGGATGGACACAATTAGCATGTGGGCGGGCTGGAGGCGGGCGGGGCGGGGCATCCGTTTTTGGCGCCGTTTCAAATTAATTACGCCAATGCACATGCAACAACAGCAGCAACCACAACAATAACGGCCAGAAGAATAGCTGCCCCACACACACCCGCACATCCATACACACACACACACTCGCCCGGCCACACAAGCGTAATGAGAGCCACAAAAGTTTCGGCTTGTCTGGGGCTCAATTGCTGCCTCGTGCTGCTGCAACTTCCGCTGCAGACTTGCGGCCGCAAAATCACAGCAACTGCCCCTGCAACAACAAGGTCTGCTTGTAGGCCTTGGCTTCTTACGAACTGTTGAATCGGATTTGCAAGTTGCGCCTGATGGGTTGGGCCAGGCCTGCAATGAGTTAAAATGAAACATTAGATTGAATGCGAAATGAGCGTCGATAGGGCCGAAGGGCAATTGGCCTCGGCCTCGTCCTTGGTGGCAGTCGAAGGACGAACCGACCTTACAATTCGGCTAGCAGTTGTGTGAGTGCGAGAGAGAAGGAGACAGATGGAGTGAGGGGGACCTGAAAGCCATTCCAGGGCATGGCAAATGATCTTCAAGCTTAAAGCGGCCATTTCGCATCTTCTCTCCAATTAGACTTCCCCAATGCCAGCGTAATAGAATAACGGTAATCTGCGCCCAATCAGATCACATGGCAGAGGCACACACGTCCTTTCGCTCTCGTTGGGGCTGCTCAATCAATGGAGACATCGGCGTGAATGGGAGGGTCCACTGTACAGTCGAACCGGGCCAATCTCCAGTTAGAATTTCTGTGGTCGAGCCATGATTAGGCTCAATAATGGAGCTGATTGCCAGTGCTGATTGGCCAGCACTTCCTGGCCCCAAACCAAATGATGTAAATTTGATGAATTCCAGTCAGCGCGCCTCGGCACAATGGAGCCAAATGAAACTAGCAGTGGGTCAAGTGGCAGCCCCTTTGCCACTCTGCCCGCCTCGCTCCCCGCCAGCCCCAGCCAAGGGTAGATTTTGGCTTATTTAGCAAAATTTCCGGGTCATGGAGTTCCCTTTTGAAATTTTACTGGCTTTCCATATAAGCGCTTTAACGAGAGATCAAACTTAAAATGCAGAGAGAACATTTACATTTTTATACGATTTCTCACACTCGCACACACGACGGTGCGAATCGTTTGCCCTTTCCCCCCAAACAGAGTCTTTAGGCACCCAAAGTGCTCGCCTTGAGACCTGTTTACGAACAATGTCGAAAGTCGAATAAGTTCTGAGAAGTCGTATATGTGTGTCATGAGATATATCCAGGTAAAGCAGAAGTTCTGTGAATTGCATCAGCTGTTACTCGCGATCAACAAAGAAGAACTATGTTTACGAGTCTGCATCAACTCTTAT
The DNA here is from genome assembly GCA_020883555.1 of Drosophila nannoptera. NCBI lineage: Eukaryota > Metazoa > Arthropoda > Insecta > Diptera > Drosophilidae > Drosophila > Drosophila nannoptera. The sequence continues at coordinate 4,151,371 of JABVZY010000278.1, read as the reverse complement.
CAGTTCTCCCCGGCAACATCAACATAATGCTATCTCTTCTCGGTAATTCGGCCGAATTACACTTGCATTCACATGGGAGCACATCGTAAAGATATTTGGTAGAAAGTTCATGTTTTGGTCATATATTCTTTTGTTCTTATTCTCCCTTGGCGATTGTTTCACTTCTGTTTACCCAACGCTGGCAGATGAGAAGTACTTTTGGGCTACGAATCTGCTTGAACTATATCATGGTTTGAGCAATCGATAAGCGGCTTTAGATGATGAAAGACCTAGAGAAAAAGTCTTTAAGATAGCGTATAAAGAAGTAAGTTCGAGGCGTAATGAGAGAGACAATGCGAAAGGAGCCCCCACTAACAGGTTTGAGTCCCGGCTAGGGGACCAGACTCAGTCTCGGCTAGGGGAAACATGCTTCTGCGTTTACAGGGCATACAGACCCAACTTATTAAGTAATTGTGAACTCCACTTACTACATTTAAATGCGAGGCAAATGAATTTAAATGGAGCTCCAACCCGGAGCCAATGAGAACAATCCCACAAGAATGGAAAAACTCGAATTCGAATTCGCATATTGCGCTTCGCCTGTGCGGCTCTTGGTATTTCGATTTTTATCTAGCCTCTGCCCGTGCTAGCCGGGATAGTCGGGGGGCGTGTTATCCGTTCTCTGGCGTCAGCTCTTGGTTTCGGTAATTTTCAGCTTATGCAGCCCTTCGCTTTCCATTTCATGGGCATGCTAAACTCCGGCTTTAGCTAAAAGCGCCCAATACTCCAAAGGTTTTTTTTCCACATTTTTCATACACTTTTTTTTTTGTTCTTTGATTTCACAGTCGCTCGGCAGCAGTCTGGCCCCTATCCCCTACCGAGCACTGCCAATGCCCAGGGCCCTCGGCACTCCCGGTCCTCGTTTAACCCGCCATTCATGATTTTTCATTTCATTTTCGCTTATTGCGTTTTGTTGCTGGGTTTCCCATTTCTAATTTTGTGAATGTGCAGCGAGTGGCCCATTGGATGGGGATTTTCCTCTCACCGCAATATACATAGTTTTGCATTTGCTGCAAGTGCGGGATGGGCGGTGCATGGTGTGCTCCGCATGAGTGTCTGGCTTCAGGTCCATGTGCGTGCGTGTGTGTGTGTCTGATATCTTTGATTGTAAAATAAAAGCTCTGCTCAAATTGAAAAACTTTTCCAATATACTCCTTGTCTTCGATTACCACTATTCAAATTACTATTTACATTATATTTATTCCGATTCGAACATCGAGCGATATACCATACATAGTTGTTGATTAATATTTGAGCAAGCCGTCGAGGATCGAAGGGCTCACAGACGGCTCCGGAGGCTCTTGCGTGAGAGTTGGGCGTAGATGGTGCCGTGCGGCTTGTCCACCGGAATGAAGACCTCGTTGTTCTCGCCGGGCACCAGTTGCTGAAAGGGTTTCGTGTCGAAGCTGAAGTAGTGCTTATTGGGCATGGTCATCGAGATGATTGCGACCTGGGGCAGCACATCCAGCACCTGCTTCTCGCTGAGATACAGCGTGTGCTGCACGGAGGGCGAGGGGACACCCTCGTTGGGGTCGCCGGCGAAGTTCTTCAGCACAATGTCTCGGACTGTCTGCCAGGCCTGAAGAAAGTCTACCTGCTCCGTGTCCGAGTACTCCCAGGAGCACTCGACGATTGTGCTGAAGATGCGATCGTACTGATCTGGCAGCGTGCGGAATTCGTCATTCACGAAGTTCACAAACGACGACTGCGTGGTCTTCAGGACGCGCAGTCCTTTGATGCTGCTGATGACCGTTTCCCTGGGAACTGACATGGGCAGAAATATCAGTACGGGAACCCAAAGATCCCCTTCTCAATTCTACAATCTACAATCTACCTTTGCGCCTGACGACCACGTCGCAGGTGTGCAGCGCTGTGGGCGTAAAGATGAAGGCGTGGTTGTGCAGCTGGCAAATGGCATTAGCTCGGGTGCTGCAGCTCTTCTGCTGCGCCTCCTCTTGGCCAATGCGCTGCCAGGGATAGGCCTCGACATGCACGTGAGCCTCGTCGACGTGTGCATACCTCCGAAGGAAGTGTCTGGCGAGGAGCAGCGCGAATTTCTCGGGACTCTCGATGCCATGCTTCTTGGCCAGCAGATAGACCGTGTTCTTCTGCGAATCCGTGGCCACCACATCCGAGTTGTTGCCCTGCAGGTAATCCTTGCTGCTCTCGAGCTTCAGATGTGTGCCCACCTCCAGCTCCTGTATGCTGTGCACCGGGCCCTGGCGATTGATGTGCATTACTTTGACCGCATCCTTGCCGTAGCCCTTGTTGGTGATCTCGTATAAGTCGGACTCCCTCTCTTCCATCTTGGCCGCTACCTTCAGGCTGCTGAGCTGGCGCAATGGCGTTGCGAGCATGATGATTCCTATACCAAACGTATCCAATGACTGCTGTCACGTACCACCTACCCGGCTCTGTTATATGCCAACTGGAGGCCCTCCGATAATAAAGATCTCGTTATCTTCAACGGAATAAACAAGCTCTGCACAGATTATTCATCACAATCAGATTTCGAATGGATACGTAAGCGTAAGGCAGAGGGTTTTAATTGCGCAGCCTAAAAGTATGCCAAGCTTTTTTCATAAAAACTTATTTCATATCGCAAGCCCTAAGACGGCGCATGGAAGTCCTTCGTATGGAAGTACTTTGCCTGTGCAATGACAATCCCGGTCTTAAAATGTGATTTTCATTATTTTAGCCCGCGAGAATGGTTTTCGGTTGGACAACTTCCAACTGGCCCTACGAGGCTGCAAATACCCTCCATGCACAATTATGAAGAAAAGTTTAAAAAGTAAATTAATTTAAGCAAGGAAAATAGTTCGGGCTTTAATTGAAGTCTTAAACGAGAGAAACGACCCAAAAGGAGGACAGGAAAATTAAGGGATACGAAAAGTGTCTGCCTCGATATTCATAAGCCGCGTTAATGCGGGCTGCTGCTCTGCCTTGGCCTGCCCGGCTTTCGGCCAGTTGCCAAGCTCGGCCAACATTTGCGGCTGCTTAATTACGCCGGGCTATTTCATTTTATCTCCGCCCGGGAAAGTCCACTCACGCATAAGCTCAAACATTGCATTTTCGCGCTGCGACAGCTGCAGCGCATTGACATTTGTTTTAAGTAAAAACTTGGAGAAAGGGCGGAGGCCGGAGGGCTGGGGAACAGCTGCTGCTGGCAGCCAGCTCGTGCGGCCTCTCGGTGTCATGCGAGAGGACAGTGCGCGTCATAAGTTAATGCATGGCATTGGCCAAGTATAAATAAAAGTTGTCCTGCCAAGAAAAATGCTGGCAGTTAATTTCACGCTGCCAGCCTCCGTGACTGCTCAAGATGATGAAGTGCAGTCGCAGCTGGACACACAGCGTCTCCTTCTCTCTCTCTCTCGCACTCTCTCCCTCCCACTGGCTCCCTCTATATGCAAATTAACAAATGCCAGGGCATAGAGCCCAGCCCGTGCGTAAAGCCTATCCCTTTGTCTGTTTTATAGCTGTCATATGTCCAACGATACCGATTCGAGCGGGCGACAGCAATGCTGGCCTATCTTAATTTCGTGTCA
>JABVZY010000278.1:4071996-4097427 GCA_020883555.1 Drosophila nannoptera | reverse complement strand
GTGTACTTTAGCCTTAATAAAAAAGTGTCTTTTCATCAGAATTTCAAATGCCCAAATGTTGTCGAGCCTCCGCTGATGTGTGTGTGTGTGTGTGTGTGCGCGCGTGTGTGCATGAGTGTGTTATGCTCTGTGTGTGTACAGGTGCGCACGAGAACCGCCCGAGCGGAAGTTATGGAACCTACGTGCCCAAAAACGCACACACACACACACTCACACACATATAACGGTATATGTATGTCTAAGCGAAATTTCACTTTCGCTGCCTGTGGATGGCTTTTCTCGCTTTTCCCCGTTTTTCTCGACAGGTAGCACAAGCGGGCAGACGTTGAGGCAGCCATCGCGAAGTCACTCGATAAGCCACCAATACAAACAGAATCCGCTGTGTGTGTGCGTGTGTGTGTGTGTGTGCCCAACATATACATCAACGTGTATATAAACAGCCAAATTATAAATTTGTAGGACACTTCCCCTGGCAGGAGTGTGTGTGCGTGTGTGTCGGTTGCAAGTTGCTGAAAGACTTTACGGATCAAGGAACTCATCAAAAATCGTTAAATGCAAAAAATCGACATTATACGGAGAGGGGCCCGCAGGCAGCTCCCCAGCCCGAAAGCACTTGTTAGACAGCGGCGGCAACAGAGCAGCTTCAAGTCGATAATACAAAGGATTTACTTACCTTGAGCTTTTGTGCGTTGCGTACTAACTCGGATCTGAAGATTTTCTCTCTCACTCGTTCAATGTCTGTCTCCTTTTCTCTCACTCTGTCGAACTACATATCACTGTTTAGTTTACTTGAATTTTTTATTTTTTTTTTATATATTTCTCTTATTAATTTTCATGCGTTTTTTGGCTGTTGAAATTTGAAGGATTCTTTAATAATAATACACCGTAAAATTCCACACAGGACTTAAGCGTAAAGTCTTTGTGTGTGTGTTCGTGTGTATGTGTGTGTCGATGTACACTACGATTTACTTGCGTATTGTTTTTATTTTCTCAACACTTCTTTTTCTTTGCGCACTGAAGTCTGTCGTCGATTCGCCGCTGGATTGCAGCTGCTCGCAGAGCTTCTGTTCGTTACACGACGATGTCTCTAGCTAAACTGATGCGAAAATCCATCGCAATGCGTACTTTAAACTGTGCTACAAAACATACGGACTCTGCGACCTGCGCTCGGCTTTCGCCGCGTTCGGGTATGCTCTCGTCCGCTTTCGCTCTCGCGCGCCTCGTTCAGCTGAGGTGCCGAGCCCTGCATAGTGCGCGACACACTATTGTTCGTGGGTCAAAAATCAGCATTGGCATCATGGGTGAGCATATGAAAATAATTATCAATGATTTTTTCGTAAATATTGTATTGCTGAATATTTAGATAATTCATGAACACAAATTTATATGGACACTTAGCTGTTGAGCTGCAGTACTGTGTTACTTTCATATGCTCGCACCACTGTGCACGGCAGCTTTGACTGACTGACCATAATCATCGTTCACGCTTATTAGGAACTTCGGTGCCGTCGATTATTCTGGCACTGGGTCTTGGGCTACACACTCTCTGTTCGTTAAACTGTTATACAGCAAGTCGCTGCGCTGTTTCCGTTTCCATCGCTACGCCTTTCTGTATTATGGCCAAGAAGCTTTTTTTCGCATGCTCTCTTTGTGTTTGTTGTTTGTTTTTGTTGGCAACTTTTGGCAGTCGTCGCCGCTTAGCTCTTTACCCCTCAAATTTTGCGGCTTTTGCTGTTGTTGTTATTGCTATCTTCTTCTATCGTGCACTCTCTTGCGTTCTCGCTCTTCGTGTTTTTTATGCCTAACAAAATTTCATTATCTCTAGTGGCAGTTTGTTTATTTATTTGCCGAGTATTTTACGATTTAGAGGTCGGGGAGTGGGAGCAATAGAGCTGCAACGTCGAAAAGCCGCAAAAACTAAATCGAATGACACTCTTTCTTTTGTAGCTTGAGTGAATGATGTCTAAGCTTTGTACCCTACATATATGCCCACTGATATTCTTCCTGCAGTAATGATTTAATATGCTTTTAATTTGCTCAGATTTTCACTGCCGTGTTACCACTGTAAGGCCCCCAAAAATCGATCGCACGTTGTCCGGTCTTGTTACAAACACACGCTTACAAAAGTAACTGCACACACAAACTCACTCCCTTACTAAGTCACACACACGTACACACACTCACAGCAATTGTAAGTTTTTCTTGTACAAGCACAAACAAGAACACAAACGTTTGCAGCTGTTTTTTGCCGCTGATTTATGCCACACAATTGGGAGCTCCGCTAATCAGCTGTTGACTGTAATTAATTGATTGGTCTGCTGATAAAGGCCCTATCATATTAAGTAACAGTTATTGCAGTTACTATATGCCAAATTGCGGCTGTTCAGTGTGTATTTTTAATGGCCAATTCCATCGAGTATCGAATCAACAAAGTATTTCTTACGAAAATGCCGCAAACAACAAGGGACGTGGACGACGACTCACGACAGAATGACGAGCGCTTAAATCGCATTTGTCGGCGACTGCGGCGCTAGTAACGGTCCTAAATAACAGCTGCAAATCGGCGTCGCCGTCCGCGGGACGCGAGCACACCAACAACGACAGCAAACACAGCAGCCCAACAACAACAGCTAGAGATTCAAATCTTGCTCGGAGAACTCTAAAAAAAGACAAAAATGAACTGTTATGAAAACATTGGTCGTAAAGCTTTCGCTTTCAGCTGTGTGCAAAAAGCTCACCCTGCTTCTATAAATATAGCGTATAACAGTCTTTGAGCTTGCAGGTAGTGTGTGCTTTTTGTTTGCCTCAAAGCTGAAATTGGCTCCTAATCTGAGCGCCAAACTCACATCGAAAAACAAAGTGCTCAGGCGAAGTGTACGATACTCTACAGAATTTTATTGTTGCTGTCAGCGTTAATTTGCTTAGATATTGTATGCTTATCAGCCAAATTGTACTATCATTGGCTGACTAAGCGTCAAATCTCAGATAATGACTGATTGTAATTGATGATGATTTACTTTCGGCAAACACAATTGCTGCTTCATCGGCTGCATTGAAAAGCTCGCCAGGCCTGAGCCTGGCCCTGAGCGCCGGACCGTTGCACTTTGCTGCAACTGTAACCGAAAAAGCTTTCGCTTGCGTGCAAGCTGCCTTCACCCAAGCAACACCTTTGCCTATCTTTAGGCACCGCAAAGCTTTCCCGCGCGAACAACTGGCAACCCTGACAACTACTTGCTTATAACTTGTTGCGCCAGTTTTGTTTAGTTTTCGCCTGCATCTCGAGCCGCACGCACGACGCCCCGCCCGCAGCAATCGTACGCCGCCGCTAAATCTCTCCCTACAAGGTGGGTCTTCTGTTGTTGTTTGCATTACTTGGCGTAGGCGCGCATAAAAAAACAAATGTATTTATAAATTCAATACGCATTACCTTTTGCTGTAGTCTAGTGTGGATTGAAATACCGTTGCAGCTGATGCATTGGCTGGTTAAATTTATAGTTTATACATATTCGAATTTTGGGCGCGTACCACTCGACAGCCTCTTAAAAGCGCGAAGATCGTAAACAAATTTTCAAGAAAACAAATGGGATAGGTGTTTATGGCTTCTGCCGCGGGAGGTAGCAACAATCTGTTGCGTCAGACCCTAAACTTGGACATGTTTTTCCAAAATCTAATAGTTATTGCTCGAAAATTGGAACAAAGTTTTAGAGCGCGTTCTCGAAAATTGCTTAATTGATATAGTATTTACGATGCGTCACTCGATGACATAGTTGTTATATGCATATTACACGCCTTACACACACACACGCGCGCGCGTGCGGCCATATAACCGTTGTCTAGTCACATCTATTTGTTCGCCCAATATGTCGCTCCCATATTTGTCACGGAGTTTTTCAAAGCCGAATTCCGGAGAGAAAAGTGAAATCTCAATGCCATTCCAAAACCAAAAGCGACGTCTGAATATATTGTATTATAGATAGTCGTCTGATATGCTCACTAACATGTTAATTCTCAGCTATTCGTGAAGCTCTTATCTATTATCTGATCACAACTGAACTTTACTCTGTGAATAAGTCGCTTTCATTTCTTATCTCCTCTCCTCAAGTGAAACAAACGAATCTTTGAATCAAATATGGGCAATCCCGTGTGGTTCATTTTCTGGCTGCTGGTCTTCTGGATCATCGCGCTGCCCGTTGCCTTCATCTGTGCGTTCTTCTACATCATCTTCCTCTCGCTGGTTGTCTGCATTCCGGGCTTATCGGTAAGTAGTGAGGGGGCTTGGTAGAGCAGGACACGAGCACATACACACACACACACACACACGTAGATACACCAATAGACATGCATAATAAGGCGATGACATCACCCCACTACATGCCCCACATAGCACAGTTGCCGCGCGCGACCCGCTTATCTATCACGCTTTCCATACTTTTGCTCAATTACTCACCATCAGAACTAATCCTCACTAGTCTTACGATAAACAAAATTTGCGGAAAATAAAGGAAGCGAGTAGCAAAAACCTTTCATTTAGTTGTGCTAAATATTAGAAACATTCCTGCCTTATATAGCTAATGCGTATCTATATAAATGTGTCGTTTTGTACAGGGTATATCGGATGTGCTGCTGCAGTGCGTACAGTTTCCGGCCTACAGTGCCAAGGCCATGCTGGACTGCAAGCCCCCCTTCTAATAACTTAATTTGTACATGATGCTATGTTAGGAGCAATTGTAATTACTTTAAATGTTCATTTAATCAGACTTGTTTTATTAATGATAAATAATAATTATTTAAAATTTGTAAATGGTCTTTTCATTTTTTTTTCTTCTTTTTCTTTCTATTGTTTTTGTTTTTGTTTTGTTTCTGCTTGTCGTAATCGATCTCTAAGCGATAACGCAGAGATAACAAGCCGCACATGGTCACGGCTATTGAATGCTCATGAATGGAGAGTTGCCTTACACTAACTCAAAATTTTGCTAGAGAATCTCGTGCTAAAGTTAAAGGGGAAAAGTGTGCTTTGAACTGTTTCCATTGGCTCATTTGGTTGTCGAGGCAACTGTTGCATTTTGCTGGCTGCTGACGGGAGCATCCATTGCAGCAGCCGCTGTTCCGTTCAGATCGCCTGCCACGGCCGTTCCCTGGGCTGCGGGCGGTCCATCACGTTCGTTCAGCGCACGCAACTCCAGCTCCCCGATTAGCTGCATCACGCGTATTTTTCCCTCTGTGGCCAGTTTTGGCGGCAGAGATTTAACTGTGGAGCAAATGCTGTCAAAGAAGAGATCTAGAGAATCGCGCGGGGCGGGCTCAATTGAGGTAAGGTGCTGCAGTTGGTAGGACGACAGCTGCCGGGACGCGTAGGACTGGACCTGGCGTATGGGCGTGTAACAGCCGCTCGTGATGGGCGTAATTGTCGCCTTTGAGGTTATCTCATGGGACCCAATCGGCGTGTTCGTGTTGGCCAGCTTAGTGAGGGCCGGGGCGGTCACCTTTTTAATTGTGATGCGACATGGTTGTGGTGTGGTTGCAGCCGGCTGGCTGTGTGTGTTTGATTGAGGTGCTGGCGGTATCTGTCCGTGCGGCATCTCGTTGATGGTCACATGTAGTGGCAGATAATCTAACATGCCAGACTGTTGCGAGTCTGTTTCCGATGCGCGACGTTTACAGTCCGGCTCATATTCGGTATCTCTGTCGCCGTCATTATCATTGTCGTTGTCGGCACTTGCTTCATGATTTGCATCTGGCTGCACTTGTCTATCATCATCGGCTTCGTCATCATCCTCCTCTTCATCCCCATCTTCATCCCCGTTCTCCACCTCTGTCTTACAAACTACGTTGCCTGTGCCGAACTGCATCGGCAGTATTTCATCCTCATCGTTGTACTCCCATTTGATGTTCATAGGCTGCGACTGCGATTTGGACACGAATGATTTACGCTGTGCGTTTTCCGAATGTTTAATGCTACCCTCATGTTTGCCTAGATCGGAGCGTTTTGCGCTGAGGCGACACTCACAAATTGCGCAAAACACAAAATGCGGATCTGTTTCATCCAGAATTATCCACGGATACAACGATTGATATTCGGGCTTTGTTTTCGGTCTCGGATACTTAAGCAACGCGCATGGCCTGCGCGGCCTGTACTCGGAGCGCAATGCATCGCTGTGAGAAAAATGGATTATTATATACACTCTGCGTGTCATAAATGATTTAAGCAAATTATTTACTCACAGTCTCTCTTGGGTTAATTGTAAATTAGACATTTATTTTTCTCGTCACAAATATAAACAAATTTCTTTTAGTGTGACCACATTACGAAATTTGATTAGGCTGAGAAAATACCATTGCAAAATACCAACAAAAAATACCAGGGTGGTGAATGTCAGAGTAGCTATTATAAAAGGAAAACAAACTTGGATTATAAACCTTTATTATTTTTAAATTTGGATAACAAAAGTTGAGTTTGGAATTCCACCATATATATGCTTAGTTAGTTGGTTCTTCCACTGGAAATTTTGCATCTTGCCTTACTGTTTTTAACGGCTTCATTTATATTTCTTCAATTTCATTTATCATTTCTGGTAACTATCGTTTCCTCTTCGCTGCTGTCATAGACCGGTTCAATAACATATGGATAACTATCGCTCAATTTGACGATAGTTTTACCCTCACTATCATTGTTACAATCGCATTCCCTTTTAAGAATACTCAGATATAGACTTGGAGAGAAATTCTCCTTTGACACACTTACAGACTTAAATCGTTGCGCGAGCTTTTAGCATCCGGCTGGGGAGAGTTGCCCGCAACTAATCTGTACATGCTGCCCAATTTAATGACTGTATTTATTGGCACTGTAATGCTCTAAAACGGCAAAGATATGCTATAAACTCTTTTCTTATATGAGAATAACTCACTTTGCTCCTACCTGAACGATTTTTTGACTTTCGACTATCCGGATTGGTGTGGGGCCTGCTGGTATCCAAGCGGTTATTGATGCCACTAGTTCGGCTCGTTGGTATCGGATAGTTTCGCAGTTTGCGAAGCAAATTCTCTCGCGACGTACTTCTAAAACGATCCGCCTGATCATTACCCATGCTTCTTTTTGGTAATGCATTTTTATTGTCCGACCCTCGGCGGCCTTTGGAAGACCTATCGTCTGGTGGATTTTGCGTGGCGCTCCGCTTCGGCCGTGTGTCCTCTTTGACATTTTGGTAACGATAACGCGCCCCCAAATCAGTCAACACCCCAGGCCTCGAGTTTCTATATTCGTTCATGAGCCTTCGGCGAAAAGCTTGAGGATCGCGCTCAATAATGCGTCTCATCTGCTTAAATTCCTCCAACTGATTACCGAAAATGCGCTTGTTTGAGCGGATATCATTGGTTGAGATACCGTGACCAATTGGTGTCATTGCTTCCGGCATTGTTGACCTCCTATGTTGCATGCGGTTATTATTAAAGGTAGAGCCAGCTGCTCGTTGCGCCCGCCGCATATTAGTATTGGACGGATCACCTTGAAACAAAATTATGAAGCAAACCGTAACCTTATATCTGATCGGCCAACTCACCGAACTCAGTTGTGAATGGCGGTAATAAGGCCGAAGTGCGCGCATCTCGAACCGATTCGCTTGAGTCTATCACAAAGGATGCACGATTTTGACTACCAACTGCTCGGTCGACTCCATAATTAGGACCATATCCAGCACCATAAGGCGGGTCTGCTCTGGCTTTCTTGTGTTTATACTGATCCTCACTTAGGTCGGGAAAAAGAGAGTCCCACTGCAAAAAGGGACTGTTAGACATATCTTGATATGTTTCAATTAATCTTGTTGAAATACCATGTAAAATATTATAAAAGCTATTAGGCATGCAAGCACCAGAACGAAAGTGAACTTCGTGAACTGTAGTGCCAGGAAAACTAATAACGCTACTAAAAACTCTACATGGTGGACACCAATGAACTCCAGCGATTGTCGAATTTCCACAATCCTCACTGTCTGCAAGTAGCTAATTGCCGTTTCAGCATAATCACAGGCTTTCTTGAAAGCGTCGTTCATTCTGGAGGAAGGAATTTGTTTTTAAAGTATCAACTGTATGAAATTCATTTTTGTACTCAAGTGTAACGATCTAAAATATTTGAAATGTTTGAACATTTTTTCAACTATACCTATGAAACTGTTAAATACCACAAAAATCTGGTAGCTCAACAAATAAAATACCACTAAATCGAAACTCATAGGCCATGCGCATGATGTTATCGAACCATTGATAATCGATAATTACCTAGCAGATGAAGGGCTGCAAATACTACCGCAATAAACTGGGTAATAAAACATAAACTAGGTTTAACAGTGAAATGCTACGTCGCACTATGGCCGAATTCGATATTTGTGCCGGCCTACAGCACGTGCTAAAGCGCATCGAGTCGGTTTTGGAAAGTCGGCCGAAGGTAAAGGCCATTACACTAGCAAATGATAAGCGTTTGTTTCAAGCAGTTTGGCTCTTATCAGGAAATCAATGCACCCAAACCTCTTTTGGTGGCTGTAAGCAAAACAAAGCCAGTCGAGTGTGTTATTGAGGCGTACAATGCTGGCCAGCGACATTTCGGCGAAAACTATGTTCAGGAGCTTGTGGAGAAAAGTCAGCATCCAGATATCTTATCGCAATGTCCCGACATCAAATGGCATTTAATTGGCCACCTACAGAGCAATAAAATCAACAAGGTATGACGCTGCATTCTTATCTGACAAGACTTGCGTTACGTATTATTGCACTTCTTACAGGTACTGAAGTTACCTAATCTGTACATGATTCAAACTGTGGACAGCGAGAAACTGGCCAACAGCCTCGATGCCGCCTGGGCCAAGCTCCAGCCCAAGCCCAGCGAACCGCTGCGAGTGCTTGTGCAAGTTAACACAAGCGGAGAAGATGGTATACACAGGGTATTATCAATACTTCATTTATGCTTGAAATTCACTTGTTTTCTAATCCGTACAGTTAAGAGCGGTGTTGCGGTGAGCGCTGCACCCTCTCTATATCAATACATCAGAGCGAATCTGGAACACTTGCAGCTGGTGGGCATAATGACAATTGGCGCCTATGGGTTCGACTATAGCAGCGGGCCCAATCCCGACTTTGTGCAGCTAATGCAGACACATCGCACAATTTGCGAGGCCAACGCGTTGCCACCGGATTCGGTAGAGGTCTCAATGGGAATGTCCAACGATTATGACAAAGCAGTATGTAGTTCGCCCAGCAGCTGTGCTCTTGGGCCAACTATATATACATTCATATAGACTCATATTGTTTTGCCTGCAGATCGAGATGGGCAGCACTATAGTGCGCGTTGGCACAGCTATTTTTGGACATCGGGCCGCAAAGGCATAAGACCCAAGGCGACCGACGAATGAATGGCTAGAGGAATGCGGTGTACATGGCGTGCCCAATCGTGGGATGTTTCTAGTGTCTAAGATGAATACAGCTGCTTCCCAATGACGTCCATGTCGGGGACTTTGTTATTGGAAAACCGCCCGTGTGCACGAAAACAAAACGAGTATTTTCCAAGTTCGCGCCCGTACACCTAGCCACATATAATTGTTGTAAAAATGTGTACCTATGAAATTGATTTGGCCTGTATATATTTATAAAACAAACGGATAAACAAAAGTTCTGCGTAGGTGGAGCTTTTCCTGCTGGCTGCCTGACTTTCCGATACTTCTGTTCGGTATATTAAAACATTGTTGTTAGCCCATTTGCCTGTAGAAATCGTACACCTCCGACCGATGGTTTTATCACTGTTCTTTTGATTTTCTGCAATTTTAGCATTATTTTTAATTTGGCATAGAAGAAGACATTCATCTTGCAGGCGCGGGCATTTTACATTCATTTGGTTGGCCCGCAGCCAAGGCGTCGCCTGTTTGCATGCCAAATTTTGAAACGTTTTGAAATTTCGTTAGAAATCACAACAAGAGGAAAAGAGAGGGGAAAGGAAATCTTCAAATTCAATTATGTCTGCTCGATGATTTATCAATGCATTTTCGCACAGACAACTCAAGATTCTGGGCCATTACAAATTCCAATGTCTTGCGGTTAATTGTGACGAAACCCGATACGATGGGCCGTGAATTTGACAAAATTATATTCTAGTTGGCCAACAGGAATTTTAGACAAATTGATGGGGTTTTCGGATTTCAACGGAACTTGAAGAATTATGAAAACGGTTAAGATAGTTTAAAACTAGGCCCGAAAGCCAAAATAACCTTTTGGGACAATATAAGTAGATTTTTGGTAGAGTCATAAGAGTTAGAAGTTCGGGCCTAAGCCCACTTCTGAGGGATCGAAACTGTGATCCAGAGCTATGGAGAAGATGGAGGAGATATTGGATGTAGTGGGTCAATAAATTTCTGACCAGCCTCAGTACGATGATCCTCAGGTTCCCGATTTTCCTCCTTCCTTCTATAGAGCTATGTATACAGATAAACAAAAATTCGTACAATTACGTTTATATCATTTATCTCTTCGATAAGTTAAGTTAATCCCCCCGATCTTCTCGTTATGCAATTGGAATGGAAAAATAATATGCGAAAGCGTGAAAATCTATTCCGATCTACGCAGTCGGATTTGTTTGTATATGAATTGAAAGAAGAAGAAGAAAAGCATCTCTGATCTCTTCAGCTTTGGAATTCTCCGACTTTTCAGCGTTTCTATTGCACAATATGCAAACGTGGCCGAAACAGCAAATGCCAAAGTCTTTGAAAATAGGCTGGGAAAGGGGCGAAAGGCGAGTACAAAAACATCCGAATTACAGCTGTATGGGTATACATATATGTATTTGGGTGAGTGTGGGCGCCCGGGGGGGAGAGGGAAAAGTAGGTGATCTCAGAGCAAGAGGACACCTTTGATGGGGCCTCAAGAGCAAAGATGAATAATACAAAACAAGTTTTTGTCGAATGCCAGCGAAAGTTGCGAACGAAAATAAATTCGAAAATTTAAGCAACTGATGTACATAGTGATGTATCTACATATGTATATATGTGCATATGCATATAGCTGAGGCGTATACGCATCTTTAAAATTAGATTTTGATTAGAGGCGGCGACACGAGGAGCGAGCATCGCCAGCCACCCGCACCGCCCCACCGACCCGCCCTGGGTCGCCTTGCAGATACTAAAAAAGGCAGCACGAATCGATCAGATATACCGATATATAGTAGCAGCTATAGCCGAACGGTACGGGCAACGTGCTCGGCTCGGCCATCGGGCGGGCAAGAAGAAGCATCGGCACGGGGCGAAAAAGATCTTAAAACATCATTTACTTGCCGATCAAATCAGCCACAGTTTCAGTGTGCTCTGACCGCTCGACTCGTTTAGACCACACATCAAAGTTCAGCACCATGGTAAGGATGCACGGGATACCCTCTCAGAGATAGTGAACAGGACGATCGCTCGATCCCGCAACTTGCAGTGCAGTGTTATTGACCAAATGATCCAAGTTTGAGGGCGAGCAAAGTCGGAGTTAAAGTAAAGCTCGAGTGAATACGGTTGAACGATCTGAAAGAATGTGGATTACTGTGCCAGTTGCCTATGGATATATCCGATATATACATATGCATATATGTATATATATGTGTATATAAATAGCCCACAATTGGAGTCCAAAGCGAAAGCTATTTTCGAATCGTGTGTGAAAAGTTGCCTCCGACTCGTTGAACAATCCGAGCAGATGCGTGAAATTCTATAAATGGATCGGGCGGAATGTAATGCGATAGCCGTTACGTAACACGCATGCGGGCTTAATTTTAGATCGGCGGAAAATATTTCAAGGAAGAAAGAAGATCTTAAAGCGAATTCAAGCTAGAGCTAATTAAAATATATTCTCCTTTCTCTCTCTCTCTCGCTCGCTGTTTCTCCCTCTCTGGCGCTGGCCCTGTGCTCCCCCACTCACAGGCGGATGAGAAGAAGAAGGTTAAGAAGAAGAAGACCAAGGAAGAGGGTGGTACTTCCGAAACCGCTTCTGAGGCAGTGTCCGAGGCAGCAACCCCCGCACCAGCTGCCACTCCTGCCCCAGCTTCTGCTACTGGTTCGAAGAGAGCGTCGGGCGGCTCGCGTGGCTCCAAGAAATCGAAGCGCGCCGGCTCCTCGGTGTTCTCTGTCTTCTCCCAGAAGCAGATTGCCGAATTCAAGGAAGTGAGTACTCGAGCCAGTTGTTGTTGTTGCTGCAGTAGCTGCACCCATATCCGGCCATGCATGCTCCCATTTTGGCATCAACGAATCACGGACAAGACCAAATCACCAACCACCTCTCTTTCTCTTTCTCTGTTTCTCTCTCTCTCTCTCTCTCTCTCTCTCACGTTCGCCCCCAATCTGTCGATCTGTCGCGATCGCATTAGGCCTTCCAACTAATGGATGCCGACAAGGACGGTATTATTGGCAAGAACGATCTGCGCGCTGCCTTCGACTCCGTCGGCAAGATCGCCAACGATAAGGAGTTGGATGCCATGCTGGGCGAAGCCTCCGGTCCAATTAACTTCACCCAATTGCTGACCCTGTTCGCCAACCGTATGGCCACCTCGGGTGCCAACGATGAAGACGAAGTTGTTATTGCTGCCTTCAAAACATTCGATAACGATGGTCTCATCGACGGTGATAAATTCCGCGAAATGCTCATGGGCTTCGGTGACAAATTCACCATGAAGGAGGTCGATGATGCCTTCGATCAGATGGTGATCGACGACAAGAACCAGATCGATACCGCCTCCCTGATCGAGATGCTCACCGGCAAGGGTGATGAGGAGGAGGAGGAGGCTGCCTAAACAGTTCAAGCAGAAGCGCCACCACCACCACCTGTAAACCAACACCACCACCGCCACCACCTACAGCCCTCGATCAACGCCAGTTGATTCGAGTATACATCCTAACGCTAAATCAGCATCCATACAACAACAACAACAACAAACAAACAAACAAACAAAACCACAAAAATAAAAAAAAAATAACAAACATGAAAGAAATGCTCGTTTTACCTATGTAAATCTCAAGAATCGATCAAAGCAACAACAAGAACCTCTTTTTGTCAATCAAGAACAACAACAACAACAACAACAACATCGAACACTCTTAACTTCTTCAACCAAGTGCCACGCCCCCATTTATAGGGATACTTTCAATTCAATTGTCGTAGCGCCATCTTGTTTTCGGCTAGTTTTCTAGCTGGACTTATTATTAAATTTTACACGTAAAATTTACAAATATTAAAATTATTTTACTTAAAAGAGAAACTTTTCGAAAAAAATAAGGAGAAAAACGAAATTTTCCTGTTTTTACTTTCTGAATATTAACACCACATGAGCAGGCCAGCGGCCAGTATCTATATATGCATATATATACCTATGTATATATAGATAGTTCTTGCCAGGCCTTGCCCCACATCTGTTAGTTAGTTCGTTTTACAGGTTAGGGAGAGAGACATGCGATGCTTTACCGTTAGATCGCTTTCATCTGAGAATAAAGGAAACTATTAATATATCTATATCTATATCTATCGTTCGTAAAACATATCTAAGGAATATATCAAAATACAGCACATTATTGAGAGTTAACCAAAAATTTTCTAGTTCGATTTTTGACAAGTTTTCAAGCGTTTACGTTTACGTTCTCTGAATAAATCTACATTTTTATATATATGTATATCTGTAGATAGTTCCCATACGCATACTATATATATATATACATATAATGAAACATCAGGGCTTACTCAATGGGCGTGCTCGAGTCTGAATTCGATATGGATATGGTAAATGGCGATAATCGAATGTCCAAAGAGCGATACGCCGCCAATTCCCGTTCGATAACCCCCATTCAAGCTAGGACAGAGGCGATTACCCTGACGGGTGCATCAGTACCAGAGGAAAAGTGGAAGCAAAGGAAATAGGCAAAAGAAAACCAACTTTTTTGACAATTTTAGGCTTTACGTCCTAAAACTAAAACAACATTATATACAACAACATATCAATCTTATAGACAACACGAATATCTTTACTTCAGTATAAGCTAAGTTCTATTGCAAAAACAAAAGAAAAGAAAAAAAAAAAAGTAACAGCAATTATAATAAAAACTTTTTTAACCCGGTCAGAAATATTAACTAAAAAATAAAAGAATTGAGTACTGTTTTTATATAGCAATGATGATGCTTATGTCGATGACTTCTCTACGGAATAAAGCAAAACCGAGTCGTCTAAAATGTTGTTTTAATTTTACCTAATGACATTTTAAACGAATCCAGCTGTAAAAAACTTAATTAAAAGGGAACAGTAGGAATGCGGCAAGGATTAGGAGAGAAAACAGTGTTGCTCTACTGTGCATGACCTTGTATAAGACATGCCTCAGCAGTGTAGTACCGATCATCTCGAGCTGTTAAAAACCTTGTATAAGAGTTGCACAGGCCTTTCGCATTGGAGCTACGAATTTAGCGAGAGCAAAATAAAAACTCGAACAACGAAGTATAAGAGTGAAAGTAGTGTTATACTACTACACTTTACCCTGTATGAGAGTATTCGCATTCGGCAAAGAGTTGTCTTTAGAGTAGTCTGTTACTCGAGCAGCTGTAAAAGTTGTATAAGAGCGGAGCCGGCTGTTTGTATCAGAGCTACGAATACAGCGAAATTCCAATCATAAGATGTAATATAAGAGCAGCAACAGCTGTTCGCCGCTCATTTGAGTAATACGAAAACAAAATCTCAGCTCAAACGTAAACAAACTCAAAGCCGAACTTGACAGAGTTGAACGAAAAGCTACTACTAAGGCCAACAGTCGCTTTGCTTTCGACCAGTTTTCAGTTGGAGTGCGACGTGTTCGGTTTTCTTAAGTATATCGCAGCGTACGCATGCGCAGTTAATTATGACAGAGCTGTGCGTAACTGTAAAAGCAACTATTTGGTAATTGTTGTAAGTCTTGGAAACTGTTAAGAAAAAAGCCTGAGAAAAACAGCTGAAGAAATGTCGCTTGGCAGTCGGCAATCAGGCGCTGTAGCCCAGCTAATATGCGTCATCGTGGCTCATGGTATTGCCACACAGAGTGGCGGTAAGTACTATACACTCTACCCTGTCTTGTATAATATAAGAGTGAATAATACAAGAAATGCGGAACAGCCTTGTCCAATCGCCTTCGATTTCCAGGCATTGTATGTAAAACAAAATCCAGCGAAAATTCTCATGGTCTCTATTCCATTGCAATTTATCGAAAATGAAAGTAAGAAAAGTGTAACTACTGTGGACCAAACAACACATACCCTGTAAACAGCCGAGCTCAATAGAGCGGCAATTCAGACAATCGATTCTTAAACTCTAATCGATATATATCAGGCGAGCCATGTAAGATGTCTTTCTAAATTTTTCTAGGCATCCATGAGGCACAGTACGATTTTCAAAGCCAATGCCATCGTTTAAATTATGATTAAAATTTAAGATTGTTATAAAATAATTTATTTTTTAAATTTAGAGTAGTCCGCCGCAATTAGAGTTGCATTTTGCAATAACCGATAGCTGAGTACAGACCTATCGAATATTTGGAGAGATCGTTGCCATTTGATTCTTCTGTTGTTTATAAATGGCAAAGAGTAATGAAATAATATTCTGCTCCGCAGTATCACGCACTTAATTAGGATTGAAGAAAACATTAAAGTGTAAGATTACTTTTATAAAGAATATATATAAAAGGTTTGGTATGGCATTTGTTGGAGCAATCATTCATATTGAATCTGTTGTCCTTCTTGTAAACAGCTGGAGCTCAACATCTCATTGCGTACATCTCGCAGCATGGCTTGCACGGCGAGATCACCTTCCGGCAGAGCTCTCCTCAGCTGGTGGAGATAGAAGCCAGTCTGGAAGCGACGCTGCAGTATCCGGAACAAGTGTGGAGCTGGGCCGTGCGTCGCTTTCCCGTTGACTACACCAACATAGTGCCTGACGAGCGCTGCGAACTGGACCGCTTGGGCGACCAGGTGATCAGCTTCGATGAGCAGCTGGAGTACATGGTGTTGCCGGGCAATGAAACGGCCAAATGGCAGCTGGAGATGCAACTGATCGGAGAACGCGGCATCTGGGGCAAGTCGCTGGTGCTGACGGAAGTCAATTCGAATGCAAGGATCTGCGCGACGATCACCACGGTGCAAAACTCCGTGGAGCACATGGCGGAGGCACGCTTCAATACGCCTGTCGCGGGCTCGGTTTACTTTCGGTGGCTGGCGCCGGTGGAGGGCACCAGCGGCGACACCCTGATCTACTCGGATCTGTACCACATACAGGAGCAGCCGGCGACTGGGCAGCACTTCACAAAGCATCACTGGAAGATCTTTGTGACAGACATATTCAAGCACGATCATCATCGAAGCGAGGACAACTGCAACTTCCTGCAACTGGTGTTCGATCCACAGGGCAACGGTCCGGGGCATGGTATTGGCGACTTGGATGCTCGCCTGGGTAGGATCGAAGTGGCCACAAATGCGCTGCGTCAACCACGGCGCAGCGTGTTTCGGGATGCACAGCTGGCACTTCTGCCCTCGGATCTGACCATACCCCATCGCACGCTCTACCTGGTGCTCTTCGACAACCAGCATCCGGATAACTATCTGGCCTGCACCAAAATACGTCATGTGCAGACCCTGACATACAAGTGAGTCGCACTGCCACCAGCTAGGCCGCAGGGCTTTAATGCGTCTGCTGTCTCTTCCAGAACATTTATTAATTCTGGCGGCGTTAAGGGAGAGGTGACCTTCACACAGCGCTCCAAATTTGATCCCACGTTCCTCAACTTCACGCTGTCCACTCCGCATGCGCCGCACGTGAGCCGCAAGTTCGCCGAGGACGTGGCCGCCTTCCGCATTCACAGCCTGCCGCCGGCACCGCAGCGGATTGGCAAGCCAGACTACTGCGAGACCACGGGCGAGCTGTTCGATCCCCGTGAGCTGCCGCAGGAGCATGTGCCGCCGCCCGGCTATGGTACCCAGGAGCAGTATGCGCTTGGCGATCTTAGTGGCAAGCTGCAGGGACGCAACAAACATTACTGGCACCAGTATGTCCTGCCCGGCACCAGCTCCGAGCTGAGTGGCCTCTACTGGGATCTCTATCTGCCGCTGCAGGGCCGGTATAGCATCGCCCACCGCAGTTTGGTCATCTACACGTACAATCGGAACGACGTCAACAACATAACCAAGAACATTTGGGGCTGCTCCGCGTTGAATCAGTACCAGAAGAACGGGATCTACCAGCAACCCATGTTCACGGCACAGGTAAGGCCAACAGTGAGTCCTGTCAAGAGATCGTGATATGTGATGTGCCTTTGTAGGTTCTGCTTCGCTACCCGATTGTCGGGCGCGTCATCTTCCGCCAGGCTGCCGAGCAGCCCTGGCAGGACACGACCGTACTGTTCGAGTATCTGATCCAGGCGGACGGATCCACCCAGAATAGCACCTTCGACCATCGCTGGGCCGTGCACAGCAATGCGCCGGGCAAGGACTTCTACGACTGGCAACAGCGGTGCCTTTCGGCCGGCGCGGTCTTCAATCCCTTCAAGGTGGAATGGGGCAATCGCAGCGTGGACGACTTCTGCCAACCCCAACTGCCGGCCATGTGTCGCCTGGGCGCTCTGGATGCGCGTCTGGGCCGGCTCACGATAGCCGGTGGCAAACGGAGTGCCCGCCAGCTGAGCCGGCGCATGTTCATCGATGGAAATCTGCCGCTGTCGGGCACTCACAGCATACTGGGCAAATCCCTGGTCATCTACGACGACAACGGGCCCAAGGCACGAGGCGAGCGACTCGCCTGCTCCAGCATCATTGGACACTATCGCCGCAAGGTGGTCGCAAAGGATTGGTATGCCAATGGGGATGCACTCACAGTGGCCGGCAGACTGGAAATAACGCAGCAATCGGAGTACGACATCACCAACGTGGAGGTGCAGCTGAAGGGGCTGCAGGACAACGGCGGCTACCACGTACACATGGTAAGCTGGCATCCCGAGATTTCTGCGAGTGAGACTCTATCTGATAAATGATATTTCAGACCCCTGTGGAGGCTAATCTGGCTTTTCCCTGCGAGGCTTCTACGCTGTACGGACACTGGAATCCTTTCGGAGTCAATCCGAAGTCCTCGCCGCCGCCCAAGCAGGGCACCAGCGATCAGTACGAGATGGGCGACTTGAGTGGCAAGTTTGGACGCCTCAACGGACTCACCCAGTACGAAGATGCCTACAACGACACCTATCTGCCCCTGTTTGGGTACAACAGCATCATTGGCCGCTCTGTGGTCATCCACAAGCAGCAGAAGGACGCCCGCTGGGCCTGTAGCACGCTGGAGCGTGGCTATAGTCCGAGCGAGGCGCGTGAGCTGCGAGCCATCGCCTCGTTTCATCATCCCACTGGCTATGCTTACGGCTACATAAAGATGACTCAGCTCGTCCACAGCGATGGCAGCCAGTCGGAGACCGTGATTGAGGTGAAGTTGCGGCATCCCGGCAAGAACGATCGCAATTCCACGCGCAACCACAACTGGCAGATCTTTGTGAATCCCGTCGGCGTGGACGCTGCCGTAAAGCCCACCGCAACCCGCTGCGTTGCAGGAGGGTACGTTTGGAATCCTTTCTACACACAGCTCGCAGATCCCCTGAATGTAGGTGCACTTTACAGGCTTGACAATTGGATTGCCCAATCTGACATGGTTTTTTCTTGCTTTCAGCTGGATCTGTACGAGCAGGAATGCGGACCAGACAATCCACTGCGCTGCTATGTGGGAGATGTGGGCGCCCGATTGGGCACCATAGGTGAGTGTGCTCGCGCTGAGACCGATCCGCGTCGATTACCTTTGCGATTTGATTTTAGATCTCGGCGGCGAGCGAGTAGTGCTGACCGATTCCAACTTTCCACTGGAGACGCCCATCGGAGCGATCGGCCGCTCGATTGTGATCTTCGGGCCAGAGCATTCGCATGAGCGTTTCGCTTGCGCCAACATTGAGCCCGACCACAATGTCATCAAGTACATCAATCTCCAGAAGCCGCCTCGTTTCGTTGTGTAAGGCCAGTCCAGCGCGGCTAATCCTATTTGAAGCTTAAAATTTCCGCCATTGCAGCGCACAATTCCTGGAAGAGCTGCGTTCAGTCATGGGCATACCGGAGTGGATGCTCGATGTGGATGCGCGGCGCACTAAGGAGCTGCATGGCGGCGCCTGCATCCAGATGATCATACACTTCAAGGGTCCACTGGCGCATCGACTCGAGTTGGACATGTCGCGCCTGATAGCCGCCGGCCGCCTAGACGCACCAAGCCTCTTCATACCAGGCTACGTTAATACCAAGCGCAAGTCAACCATCTCGTATCGCACCTGCGGCGTCAGGGACATCAACGAGAAGCGTGAGTAGTCTCTCGAAAATATGTTGGTGCCTAATATATCTATCGATCATTCCTCTTCAGGCACTAAGACCTTCAAGAGCAGCTTCTCCTACGGCTCAGCTGCGACCCAGCCAAAGTTCTACGCATTCGCTGCGACAGTCTTCAGTCTAGTTCTTATCCTGTTAGTGTAAAATCGTTATAGACTTGGCAATAAATACATAATTTTACTTTTACCAGTTTTTGAAGATCTACTTACGGCAACCCTCTAGACACCGATGGAGAGAGAGAGAGAGAGAGAGGGGGAGAGAGCTGCCTCTGTGAGTGGAAAACCCACCACCACCAGCAAAATGTTCCGCGCTTGCGCTTGGCGAGCGCGTGGGCAATTGATTTTTCCATTCAACAATTTTCTCAGTCAGTTTACGGGCAGGTTCATTCGAGCTCTGAGTTTTTCATTAATCCCAACCAGATGCAGTTAATCTCAGTTGCGGCATTTGTCAGTCTAGTGCTCGGTTGTAGCGCTACCATCAGTGGGCCATACCTGTTTTGGGGTCACGAGAAGGTATTCGATTTGCAACCCCAAGCATTGGTCGATGCCAGCAGCAGGGAGCAGCCGCTGACGCAGCTATTCAAAGATGTTAAGGCGATAATAATTTTTGTGCGCAATGCTACTAATCGCCTGGAGGGCACCAAGTATCCCAAGTTCCAGAATCTGGTGAAGAACAGCGCCTGGACATATCTACCGCAGCGCAGCCTGGCCGTGGAGCCCTACAGCTTCAACGCGAACATTGAGGTGTGTATCTATTCATATCTTTTCCAACATCAGCCCACTCTCATTGCCTTGCGCAGGTCATTAACCTCAACGGACATAGCGAAGAGGACGACGCAGAGTTGTTGGCTGGCTACAATGATGCTGTAACCATTTATGGCCGCGGCGAGGTTTTGGGCATACTAGCTAGTCGCGAGGAAGAGGCTCACTATCTGGCCAAGCGAGAGGCCAAGGAAGAGCCCAAAGAAGAGGACACAAAGAGCGCCACAACAACCCAATCAACGCCCGTCGAGACGGAGGTGACCCACGTTTACATAGCCGAGGGCAACAAGGCCGTGCTGGCTCTGAACGGACCGCCGGAGCTGCGGCTGGGCAACGAGACTCTCCTGTTGGAGGAGCACAACAAGCACATTACCTTTGATGATCAGCGCTCCAAGGGCTACGGTCGCCTGAGCATCACATTCATGTACAACAGTGAGAAGTGCACGCTCCGCTTCAAATTCTCCTTGCTGCGTGGCACCTGGCACCTGCGCAACGTGGAGGTGGAGTACAGGGATTTCAAGGCTGTGCTACCGGCCATTGGCAATGAGTATACGCTGCCATCGGCTCCGTTAGGCTTCTCATTCCGCTGCTCCTCCGAGGAGCTGCTCTTCACAAACAGCAACAGCAACGGCAATGAGACTCAGATGAATTTGCTGCTGACCGATTACCAGGTGCAACCTTGGCTAAATGGACGCAAAGAGTTCGGCGATGTATACGACTGTGTCGGCTTCATTTCTGCTCCCATTCTGGCTGGCCTGCTAGTCGTGGCCTTCCTGCTGGGTATCCTCTCACTGGGCATTACGGCCATGCTCAGCATTCACACGCCAAATCGCTTCGAGAGCTCCCGCAACAAACAGTTAACATTCAGCGTGCAGGAGTAAAAGCGCATTTAATCTAAAGAGCCGGCTCATCAGCTTGTAGAACGCCGCAACCTGCCGCAATATGTTTGTGCTGATTACGTTTGCGCCTGTTAATCCGTTGGCTTTATTCACGTTGGCCATCGAATTCTTTCTCATACATTTGTTGTTCGTGCTGATTGTGCTCTACATCTATGTGCTATGGTATTATTAAAGCGTCGCAAGAACATTCAAATTAAGCAAATCTGTATTATATGAATATCCACAGCAATAAAGTTAGTCAGAGTTAATCCCAGCCAATATAAAATTTGGATATTTATTGCCAATCAAAAACTGCACTTTGGTATTTTTATGAGCTGCATTTTTTTTAGGTACAAAATCGATACATCGTTGGTATTTTTTAAGCAACATTTCAAGTAGGGAATTAGTATATCGATAAATTTGGCAGCACTGATATCAAGATTTAAAATTAATATGAAGTTTTTACATATTTCAAGTTTTCTTAAACTTAGTAAAATCAAGAATACTTTCGCAAAATCGAATTTAGAAGCAAATACATAAACGAAAAGCATGTGAGGTTGCCTTCGTGAATATTCCTGTACTTGGGACTATCCTGCTCATCGTCCATTTCCAAATAGCGTAAGTGACATTGGCAACAATGTCTCTTTGAGTACTTAGACTTTTTCTTTCGATGCCTCTTTTGTCTTGTATCCCCATTGCAATGACACATTTTCGTGCGTCTAATAGATTTTTTCTATTTTTTCCCGCTATGCACGATTTGACGATCAAATGTAAACTGCTGCACAAACAAGGGCAGAAGTACTTTAGTATGAGCTCACTGTCCGAAGATTTGATATAATGCAATTGATAAGGTTTACTGTGCAGAAAAAAGTGTGAGTAATAGTAGAATATAGAGAGTGTATACCTATAATCAAATATATTGCATAAATACTTTGTAGCTTATCTATACCATAAATTCAAGCCCTTCTGAAAATTTGTTATGTCTTTAAGCTCGGCTTTATGATTTATCTTGAACTAACTTGTTTGCCTCATTCGCCTTTATTTTTGCTGGCACGCCTTTGTCGGATATATTGTGAAATTGGCAAATGCTTGTTTGCTAATGAGAAAGTGAAATGCGTTTGCTGCTAAAAAAGAAAGAAAAAAGAATTGCCTTTAAAGGCTGGCGGTTGGCTGGAAATTCTGGTTATCCGCCTTATCAGTTTACCTTGGCGCTCTTTTTACTTTCCTCTACGCAAGTTACTTTCATTGGCCACTGTAAAGCACGCAATTAAAGCCACACAAAAGTGCTGCTAACATACAGACTTGTCGGCCAGTTGCAGATGTTCAAATGCCCCGACTGCATGAGGCACATGCCCCACAACATGCCGGCAACTGGCCCCACTTTGATTTATGCATCATTAAGTCACGCCAATTGCTCGTTTCATGTGCAAAAGTCCAAAAGAGTGCTACGATGTACATTAGCTATGATTAGACCTTGGTGAAAAACCTTTCCAAGAGCATTAAAAGTGAGGCCTCCTGTTTTGCCTGCGAATTGCTGGCATTTTTAGCGCTGTTTTTGCTGTTCCTTCTCGAGATCTTTGACATTTTTCAGTATCTTTATTTTCTATGTGAGTAGAGAGAGTATGTAGAAGTCGGTGCGTTCTGGTAGCTGATTGGATCGCAATGCGAGCCATTGGCCAGGTTTTGTATATAATTTCTTCAACTGACATACGACACTAGCCGCTGGCTTTGGGGCACCCGATTTGATTTCTGTTTCATTTCACAAAACTTACCATTCAAGATTTTCCCAAAAAATTGTTGGCCTCCAGCTGCGTTCGCAGTGCGTTTGAAAGAAAATACAATGTGATTGGTTGCTGTGCGCGCATCCGCCGCTGTCCGCAGCCTCTCAGCGCGCTCAGCTCGCGGCTGTTGGGGCTGCAAGTGAGAATCTTTTGGAGGCAGACGGAAACTGGGCCGAAGTGGGTCAATTTCGATTGCGTTCACTTTTCTCGCTTACTTTTACTGTCAACCGAACGTGCGGCCCAGTTGCGGCAGTTCAGTGACATAAACAACAACGTGAAGAGGCATGCCACAAAAGCAAAAGTTGCACCTGATTCTGTAATAAGAACGGCGAACGGATCGCGAATCGCGGCTCCAGCCGCGGCCAGGCCCACTGAAAACACACTCGGCGACTGGGCAAGAGTTTTGTGAAAGTTGTTGTTGCCCGCAAAGGAGTCGCCACAGCAGAGCCGTCGCAGCCGCCGGGCCACTTTGGCCACATATCAACCAGATGATGCGCCTGTCGAGTTGCGATTGGGAATAGGATGGCAATGGATTTTCTCCATCAATTGAAATGGCTGAAAACACTTGGAAAAGGCCACAAAGGCCGCATCTGTCTCTTTTGGCCATTCGTCAGCGACTTTCCCCTCTCTGAGCATTTTTCAAACCTTAACCGCAGAGCTGCCGCATATTATATAAGAATCGAATTTATATATGGTACAATATGATTTTAATGCAGCATGAAATTGCATTCATATTACGCAGCATCCGATGATTTGAGCATTGTATCTGCAGCTTTTCATCTGTATCTGCATCTCTGTATCAGCTACTGCTGCCACTGCGGCCGCTGCGGAAGCGCATCGTGAGACGCTAGTCACAATTAACAAGCGGGCTTAATCAATGCAGAGTCCCTGCAACAAGCCAACTGGCGGAAATCTACTTTGTATTCCCCACTGCTCGATGCTTATCTATGAGAGTTCAGGTCTCGTCAGCTCACGAATACACCAGGTAGGGGCCGAGCGTGAGGGAAGTGAACTTAACCCATTGCCAGTCCGAGGCGGTCCCATACATCAATAGTAATCTTTAATGATGGACTATGTCTAGGCCAGAAGCAGATTAGCCTCATTTTTCCCCAGACCAAAATGATGGCATACGAAAATTCTAATAAGAAAATGTTACGAGAAGACGAACAATTAGAGCGTGGGCAAGGCTTGGGCGTTTCCAGGTGTTCAGACGAAAGCCGACTGGAGCCCGGCTCTCCAGAATCCTCTTGCCATATAAATGGACTGGAAGTAGTTTTTATAGAGATCAAGACTTGTCGCGTGACCCTCTGTCCTCCCTGTGGCCATTTATATATCTCTGTTCATTTTCTCCCCACTTTTTGCTCAACATCTTAAATTATCTATTGGCAATTGATTAACCTAATTAACTTGAAATCCATTGAAAAGCTTTTAAGGCCTCGAGTTTTTGTTGCCTTCTCATGGCCATATGCGAGATATCGTTAACTTATGGCAATTATGTATAATAATTACTTTGCTCAATATTTGTGTTAACATTTTATGATTATTGCAAAACTTTTCCGAGAAAGAGAAATCGCCAATCCTCCTACCTCTCCGCCCGGGGAAAATGCAACGAAAACAAAACAAACAAAAACAAAAAATAAATGCCACGCGTTTGGGCCCCGACTGCGAGTGGCTTATAGAAATGTCCATGTCCATGTCGATGTTGATGCCACTAACTAAGTCAAGTGGTTGCATGTGTGTGCCCGTTGCTGCTGCTGCCGCTGCCGCTGCTGTGGTGGTTGCCGCTTTGACGCGCTGGTGAAATGCGAATTCGAAGAGGCTGAGACAAACGCACGAGTTGACAATTTTATGCGTTTAGTAAATCAGAAACGCTAATTACTTGATTTGTTAAGCGGCTTCGAAATGCGACGACAAGCACTAAAACACAGCCAGCGCCAGTGGGGCAAATAGAAATGGGCGGCTGAAGGTTAACTGTCACGACTAACAGATATCCTGTATGAAACGCGTTGCGATGATGGACATGTAATGAAAGCGCCATTAGTTGCTGTTCAGGGTTGACTATCGATAGTTGTCGAGAATTATCGAGTCGATTATTCTTTTCATATGTGAAGCCCTTTATAGGGTATGTAGTATTTATGATTGCATATGATCTAAAGTTGTAGCATTTAAATATGAATATCGATATATATTTCGACATCGATACTTATCGGAACTATATCGTGCCACATTCAGTTGCAAGTGCCTGTCACATAACGTTCATTCAGTCCGATATACCCCTTCGCAACGCCACGCACTTTCGCAATTGCTGTAAAAGTTCAGTTTTAGAAAAAAAGGTAAACACATACAATAATTAAATACGTATTGAATGTGACGAGTTGCTCTGCTTTACACAAACATTTGCACTTGCTGCAGACAGTGAAATGCGTTGGCGATGAAGTGAAATGCGTTTTAGAAAGGAAAAGGAAGCGCGCTGGGAAAACTAACAGTGGCCGAGCTGCGAAGCTGATGAGGTGCGTTGAGGGGGGAAGAGGAGAGCTGAGAGTTGAGCTGAGCTGTTGGCGCAATTAAAGCGCAACCTTGACTCGGTAATAGCTTCAT
>JABVZY010000278.1:4058281-4071906 GCA_020883555.1 Drosophila nannoptera | reverse complement strand
GTTGACTTACCCGGCTGAACCGCTGCTCCAGTGACTCTGCCCCCTCGTAGTCTGTGTACCAAGATGCTTTATGAGTATATCAGTGGCGAAACTTAACGCCCTGTTAATCCAACTAAATGCAAATGGGGCTGCGGCAACCCTGCCGCAAATAAATACCTTTCAGCTCAACCACTCCGCCCGCCCACGCTGCAAGCGCCACTAAGCCGCGAAGCTGCCTCAGTTTGTTTAAGTGTTTTTGGTCTTTCAATTGGATGCGATTAACGCGTAAATAACACGTGAAAATTTTGCAATTTTCCGGGCAAGGCTAATGTGCTTTTCCAGATCTTGTTTTTTTTTCGAGGCTGGCATTGAGTGGTAATCTGCAATGGTAGATCTCCACGCGGATAGGAGCTCGCAATTGCTTTTGTTTTGGCATTTCTATGCAAAACACCTGCCATTGTCACTTCCCCTCCTCCCCTTAACCATGCATAGTCAAGCTCTACACACATGGAAGTTACTTTGGCTATATGGTAATTAAGACTAATTGGGCGGCGAAGCTCAGACGCTGTTTGGCATGGAAATTTTGCCCTAATGAAAGGTTTCTTGGAATTGCATCATAACTAGAAAATGTCTATAGTTCATGTGAGCCATTTAATTTGTAAAAGGTGGGAGCGTTCTTGATAAGTGTTTAAGCTTTAGGCGCTCATAATTGCTTGCCATTATGGGCAACCGCGGTAGCTGGAAACCGCGCACACTAACCCAAATACCTCGGCCAATACAGCTTTGGCTACGGCTGCGGCTCTGTCCATCACTGGATCGGCTCACCTCACCGCGCACCGCTACACGTTGAAGATTGAAACAAGCGAGAGTCGCAGTTGGAATCAAGCAGCTGCGAATGGAGCGAATCAACAAGTGAAAATTCATACCCTGTTATTAGAAATTACTAGAAATTGTTGTAAAACGAATAAAGTATTAAGTAATGTTTGCATATAATACTTTAGATTACATTATGAAGTTTTTAGGTCGCCCATTTGATGTACTTAATGAACTTATATTCACCTTAACCTCTTCCCTGCAAAGTCGACACTTTGCTGCTCAGCGTGCACATTTGACCGATAAAAATACATTGAATAAATACCACACACACTTGTTCGTAGGAAGCGCATTTGCTTACATTTGCACAATCTCAATATGCCCCGTTAAAGCTCCTTCAATGCATCTCGAAAAACAAACAAACAACGGTGATTAGCAGTCGCCTGTGTCTTCGGCGCGCTCAATTCAAATTGCCAGCTAGGCCGCAGCAGCTGCGCGATGTCCAACAGCAACAACGACGCACAGCTGCGCTCTCACTAGGCTGTGCTGACTCTCTTACTCTCTCGCTCTCTCTGTGTCTCCTGCTGCCGTTTACTTGCTGGCAGTATTTCGGTCGTGACATTCGTTCAGTCTGCATTTGACTAGCGGTTTGTTCGGTTGTTGTTCGTTGCGTTCCACTGAGAATAGTTTTATGTTCGACTGCGCCAGCGTCGTGCTCGTCTGCGCTGACAGTTGTTATTGCCATTGTTGTGAGTGCGGGTGCAGGTTAACGGTAAATCGTGGTTGACGAATCAGAGAAGCGAGCGCTTGCGCAGCCGCGACAAGAATTTCGCCGTGGCGTTCGCCACAAATGCTTCGAAGAGTTAATCAAGTGCAAAAGTGTTTGTTGTCTCCGACATTGTTTTTGTTGTTGTTGCTGTCGCCAAATTGGTGTTGTTGTCGCTGTAAACGGGCTGCCGCTGCAGCAGGCGCTGCGAACAATTTGATTTGCGGCTTGCAACGGCTGACCCTGGCACTGACTCTGCCTAATCAACCGTAACCGCTGTCAAGTGAAAACTGTGAGGAAAACTTTAAGTCGACTGGCCGTGCCAGATTGGCCGCCCCATCCGCACCGCCGGCGAATTAGTGTCGCGCATTTAAGAAATGTAAGTTTTCCATTTGTATAAAATATCTCAAATTCCGGGACCGAAAATTTCACCTCACTTGGGACGAGGCACGGAAATTTAATTTTTATACGGCTTGAATTTCAGTTCCCAAAGCCGAGTTGATTAGCTAAGGGCGCGCCCAATTAGCGACTCCGACTTGGCCAGGCAATAAAAGACAGAGGCGCAGATGAGCCACAGACTCGGCTGTCTATTCTAATTGAATGAAATTAACCCACTTTTGGACGCTGAATAACTCTTTTATCAAATTGTAGTGCCCTTTGTCTCACTCTTATAATAATTGCCGCGAGCCACCTTTCGGCTCGGCTAGGCGGATAGTGGACGACTAGAAGGCGCTCCTCGGAGCTCTTACCCGGCTCTCCATTCTATTTCTATTCTCTGTCAGCTTTTGTAAGTCTGCTTGATAATTATTTCGCTAAGCCCAAAGCAAACACGCAAGCTGCCAAATTATGATGAGCTGTAACCCAATTCAGCTAGTAAATGGGTAGAATCTCGCCTGCAGCCAGAGTCTAGAGCAGGTCTGTCCCTTGACCCATCTGGCTGGCTGATGGGCAACACCTCTGGCTAGGAGAAAGACTAAAACAACGACCCCAACAAATGTGGCCTTTGTCTTACGCTCTCGGATATAATCAATCAATATTTGGCTTGTAAGAGGCGCTTACAATGCCAGCGTTTTGGGCCAAATTCGAACAGTTAGCTTTTGGCCTTTGTAGCCAAATTGGGAGCGTGGCGAGAGTCTCTTCCCATTTCTATGCTAAAACTCTGCGTTCCTTAGTCTCGCATTGTCTTTTCTTTTTTGGGTCAAGTCAAAGCTGAAGCCGCGGCTGATGCGGGGATTCGCATTGATTTACAGCCTAGCGGTTCTTTCATATAGAATATGGCTTACATTGTTAGCTCTACAAAAGATGTAGCTGAACTGCTTCCTCTTGAAATTTTTTCGGCTAGATCTGCTTCTAATTGCAGCAGGTGTTCCGCGCAGATCGCGGCTTGGTTCGGCCAATTGGAGCTGGCAAAAAATGGCTTAATCGCTGAAGCACGTGAGCGCGCTCGTTATGGCCAGCTAAGAACCTGGCTCGATTGCATGCGAGCGCCGCTCGCTCGGCGGCAATTAGAAGTTTGTTGGCCTGCGAAAATCACATGGAAAGGCCACAATGACAACAGCCGCAGCAACAGCCAAAACAATAAAAGCAAACATAACAAATTGTTGTAATAATAGTCGTAAAAAGTTATGTTTGTCTTTTGCTTGAACAACAAATCTTTTCACATTTCCACTTGGCTCGGCGTCTTAGCCGGGTTCATTAAACCGTCGTCAGCTAAGCCGCCGGGTGTCGCTAACAGCCAAGAGCTAACAGCTAACTTCTAGCCAAGCCAACAGCTGAAAGCCACCGCAGAGATCTTGGCTAGCTGGGGCTTCCGTTCTCAGCCTCGGCTTCGGCTGCCTGTGCGCTTACATAACACGCCCATCGGTCCCTTTTGACCCCACTTGCGCCCCCCGCGCCCAGCAGCGGGTGCGGCTCAGCCGAGCGCGTCGCGATCTCCGGTGTCATGGGCTTTGCGGCTTTTCTCGCCCATCTCTCAATTTGTCGCCCCTTGTGGCATAATTGTATTGCAATCATTGCGCCGGGCCCTTTCTCTGGACCCGTCCCACTCGGCCCTGGAGTGGTGCGTGCGCGTGTGTATCTCGCAATCTGTTTGCTTAGCCCGGTTGTTTGTGCCCGCTCATGTTGGCCGACTGCCGGCTGACTGAGGAAGTCATCTGCATGAGCTCAGCAACTTATCTGAGGGATTTCGGTGTAGGCATGCAGGCCTAGGCCGACCCATAGATAACGACTGTGTGTGAGAGAGGGAGAGGGAGAGGGAGAGGCTGGCCAATCCTGGCCACATGCCGGGCGACGTTCTCGCCAATCGGTTCCCACGAAGTGTGAGAATCAATTCGCAACGATCTTTGCGAATTGGTATTAAAGTCCGGCAGCGGGCATTAAACGACAGGCGTGCTTCCGTTATTGAGATTCACAGTTCGATAATTATCGATTTGGATTCGGGTCCTCTCACGAGCTGGCTTTTCATATCTGAATTCATTTCTTAATTAAACAAAATAATTTTCTCACCGAGCCACACCTGCTGCAGGCCGGAGTAACGGCAACAGAACGGCCAGCCAGCGGCAAGTGGGAGAGAGGGGGCGGGGGAGCTGGCCCTGTTTCAATTAAGGCGTCTACCTGGCCGTTAAGCGAGCTGCCGCCCGGCCCGGGTAATGCACGAGTCTTGAACTCTTTCTGGGCGGGTCACTGCCAGCCGCGGCGAGCCGGAGGCGCCTCGCTTGGCTGGCTTATTGTCTCGCCGGGCCGCAGCAAATGTTGCCAAACATAAAATGTTTAATTCTTGGGAACACAAACATATTAACCAGGCCCCAGTCTCGCCCCAGCTGCAAGTCTCTCGTTCAGCTCCAGCGCGCATTGGCGCTCGAATTCCATGTAAATACGCCAGTTGCAACGAAGCAGGTGGAATATGTCCGGCTGGAAGGCCTAACAAGAACTTGTGAAATATGAAAGAAAAACTCTCCAAGCGAGCAGAGCCCGAAAGTCTTGTTCGAGTGGCTCCGTGGGTGGCGGATCTTCCCCAGAAATGCCCGAGCAACTGAGTGGAGGGGGGCTCTTCACAGAGGCTATCTGTGGTGTTCTCGACCCAGCCCGTAGGTCTGC
Source organism: Drosophila nannoptera (assembly GCA_020883555.1). Lineage (NCBI taxonomy): Eukaryota > Metazoa > Arthropoda > Insecta > Diptera > Drosophilidae > Drosophila > Drosophila nannoptera. The sequence continues at coordinate 4,067,252 of JABVZY010000278.1, read as the reverse complement.
TTCGATTGCTTCTCCCTTTGAGACGACGCTTAAACCAGGAACTCCACCCCTACCCCTCCCCTTGCCGGCGCCCCCTACGAAATATGTGTTAAATGCATTTTACCCGGCTTTAATGGCCTTGCATTTGAATGGTTTTTGAAAAATGTGAAAAGCTGGCGAGCTCCTTTGATATCTGTTAACGGTTTTCCACGGCTCCGCATTGTCTGCCGTCCGTCCGCTTTCCGAGTTGTCATTCGCGCGCTGCGAAAAGCTCCCACAACTGCAGCCAGAGATATGATTTGATATTTCCATGGGGCATATCTATGCGGAGTGCATTTCCTGAACAATTGCCGCGACTCGTTAGCTCGCCTGTGATTACGCGTGCGGCCTTAACTTATGATAAATTATGTGACCACGCCCCACGTCTACACACTCGCAGACGCCCACGCGCTGGTGAAAGTGGCAATTGTTGTGGCTGAAGCGAATTCTTGCCCAGACAGATTTCCTATTTACTGACAATCTTTCTCTTTCTCTTTCTGCTGGCAGCACGCACTCACGCACACTCACACACCCCCGCACACCGGCACACCCGCACACACACACAGAGACGAACGACGCACCGATCGAGGTCTGGGCCCACACAGCATGTCCCTGGAGCCGAAGTTGTTGTAAGAGTCGCAGTCGCAGTCGCAGTCGCTCTCGCTCATCCAGCCCCAACATCAGCATCATTTGTACAAAGCGCGCATTCGACACCACACACACCCCACACACACCCGCACACCACACCACACCACACTAACCCAAATCCAGCCAAACAGCCTGAGAGTAATCCCAGCGTCCGGCCTTGTCGACAGGAAGCAGCTGCTGCTGAAGAACCACCAGGACGCGATCTGCCAGAAGCAGAGCCAGTCGCTCTGCCTGCCCATGGCGGACAGTCGGGAGCGGATACGGGGACCGTCGCGGGATGGCCGCGAGTTCCTGACCAGTCCGCGCCAGGTGCTGCGCCGCCTCATGCTGCTCTCCGAGGGGCGACAGTATCGCGAGGCGGCGGGCGTGGTCGGGCGGCTGGGTCCGTCCGTGCTGCACTCGGTGATCGCGGAGCTGCCCCTCGATCTGCTGCTGGAGCATCTGCCACACAGTGCCTATCTGCTGGAGTCGTTCTACACAAGGTAAGCATCGCCATCGCCATCGCCAGCTTTCCAACAGCTTTCCTCGAGCTACTACTGAATCCTCGGCAGGCTGACCACGCTGAACAGCACGCCCAAGCCGGACGTGCCCAGCGAGACGGTTGTGTGGCAGCTGGTGCGGCTCTTCGCCAACCCGCACGAGTCGGGCCTGCGTCAGCGCTGCGCGAAGCTGGTCCAGGCGCTGGCCCAGTACGAGCCGGCCGTGCGGCAGGTGCTGCGCGAGCGCCGGCGCAGCTTTGACAACGCCGTCCAGGGCCTGGGCGTGCACGGACTGACCACGGACGCGTCCGGGCAGCTGATATCGCTGCACGTGGCGCTGAAGACGGAGCTGCAGCGGCACGTGGACACCTACAAGATGGCCATACACAAGCTGGAGGAGCTGAGCATGGTGACCGTCAACCAGGACCCGGCGCACTCGTCGCATCAGCGCCTGCTGGCCATCAACTACGGCGACATCCAGCAGCGGCTGATCGACAACAAGACCCTGCTGACCATGCTGGACAAGCCGGCGCTCAAGCAGCTGCACACGCTGGTCGAGAACCTGAGCATGCGCGTCGAGAACGACAAGGATGTGCTGTCCTGCGTGGGCCAGGTGAAGCGCCTGGATGCCCAGGCGCACATCGAGAAACGCCCCGCGGCCGGTCTGCTGATGAACTTCTCGCGCGGCTGCGAGGTCGTCCTTCACATGATGGGCCCGGAGAGTGTGCCGCCCAGTCCGCTGGCCGCCAACAAGGCCGGAGCCACGGGCAGCCCCGGCGGCGGCGGCGGCGGCAGCAGCTGCAGCGATGGCTACCACTCGGACGACTCGGCCAGTGAGGATGGCAGGTAAGTCCCAAGCAGCTGTCGCTGCTCTCACTTGACCTGGTTCAGTTCGTACACGCACCCACCCACACACACACACGCACACACCCTCAACCAAGCGACCCACACTCATTCGCATCTCGAATCTCTTTTGGCCCTGTTCCACAGCGAATTCGTGTCACTCTATCGGAATCTCTACATCGAGAACCGAGCGGACGCCCTGGAGGCGTTGGACAGCTTGCCGCAGCTCAAGCACGTCCACAGTCTGAAGGCCAAGATACTCTTCTCCATGATTGTGGTAAGTGAGTGGCGGGATCCCGAGTTGGCAGCAAATGAGATGTGGAAGTAGCTCTTCACGAAATTTCTACTCCGAGACGAATTCGAGAATGGCAGAAGAAATGGGCGATGGGGAGATAAGAATCTGAGAAATGAGTAGGAATAGCACAGACACAAACCCGCGAAGAGAAGATGTTACAGCTTCGACGATATGGAGCTATTGAAATTAGAATGGAATTAGAATAAGCTCGTTTAGATAGTAGAAATGGCCCAAAGTGTATGCAAATATGGACGATCAAATCAGCGGAAAGCTGAGCTTATATGGACGGGCATAAATCAAAACCGAAACGAGACCGTTTAGTCTGTCGAAAATGATATTAGCAATGGGTTCATTTAACCCGAGAGTAACGAGTTATGTTAAGACTTATATTAAGAGCCTTAAAAGGAGCTTAAGTCAATGCACTTTAAGCCAATATTAGATTCGAATTGGGGCTAATTCATATTGATTAGACGCCTTGCCAGTTCGCCGCAATTTCAATTTGCGGCGAGGGGCGAGCCCGGCTTTGCGGCTCTGATGAAGTGTTATAGAAGAAAGTAAAGCGCCGCGGGGCGAGTCGGGCCGAGCTCTCAGAAATTACGTTGGCGATCTGGCCCAGCGGCTGCCGAGGCCTGTTTAAAGTAACTTTCGATCTTCGGCGATGAATAGAGACAAGTGGATGGATGAATGACACCGGCAATTGGCCGGATCAGCTGGTGGGGCTGGTTGAGCCATTGAGCCACGGGTAATGATTGGCATATTTCAGTGCTTCATTCTCCGCTCTCCGCTCTTCTCTTTTCATATTTTCGCTGTGCAGCTTTCTTTTCGCCTGTGCCACGGCATGCGGGAGCGCAAGGTGCTGGAGGTGCGCCGCGTACTCAACTGCCCGCTGGACAGCAGCAACGAGACGACCCTGGCCCTAGACCGCTCCATCCGGCATCATCTCCACGAGACGACAGACAGCTTCCCGCTGGGCGAGATCGAACGGTCCGTGTTCAATCAGGTGCTGTCCACGCTGCACGAGTATCCCTGCCTGGAGTCCTGTCCGCCGCTGACGCACTTCGTCAGCGCCTGCGTGCGACTGGCCTGGCGCATGATCAACCAGAAGGCGCCCTACTACATGGACACAGACTTCAATCTCGGTGAGCTATGCACAAATATATTTATATCTATCTTAAGCAGATTCTTATCGAGCAACTCTCTCCCCTCACTCGCTCCTCAGGTTTCCTCCGGCCCGAGAAGCACGAACGCCATCCGCAGTCGGACCGCCGCTCGGACCTGATAAAGGCCTTCCTGTGGCCCGCCCTGATGCAGAACAACCAGTGCGTCTTCAAGGCCATCGTGGCCACCTAGTGCCCGCTTAGCTAAGCCTACAATTAAGCTACACAATTTGTACATAATTTATCTTACAATAAACATAGCCTAAACTCTAGACTTCTTCATCTGATCCGACCCGGCTAGGCGTAGCTGATGGGCCGCAGGCGCAGGCTCTGGCAGCGCTCCTTGTTGGTGCAGAGCAGCGCGTGCTCCGAGTAGAAGTCGATGATCTCGCAGGGCGAGCTGAAGTGGCGCTCGTGCTGCTTCCACTGGCCTATGGCGAAGCGCTGGCGTCTGTCGATTTGCCGCACAAACAGATGATAGTACTGCCGATCCGCCCAGATGCTAACTATGTACTTGATGCACACGTCCGTCGCCTTGAACGGACGCACCAAGCAGGCGCCATCCTCCCGCTCGGCCAGCATGCGCTCCGCGATGGCCCGGTCCACCGTGAAGTAGTACGGCTCCGTCTCGATCTGGCGCTGCTCGATCTCCACGTAGTTGGCATCGGCGTCGTCTGGAATGCAGAGATGTCAGCACCGAGAGAGCAACTGCCCGTGGCGAGCGTTCTTGATCGCAATTCTCACCCACTATGACATAATCGTGAGGTGCCCGTCGTTCGTCGTCATCAACGTTCGATTCCGAAACTTGTTTGCCCGCTGCGCAGTCAGCGTCGCCGGCAGCGTCGCCGGCAGCGTCGCCGGCAGCGTCCCCGGCCTGGCGCCTGTAGCCGCCGCAGCAGCCGCAGCAGCAGCAACAAGCTCGCTGGCCGACGCAACTGCTCTCGGCGAGGCTGCTGTAGAAGCGCGCGAAGAGATTCTGCAGAACTGTCCAGTAGACACGTGCGCACCAGCACATGGCGATCGAAAGGCCGCCCGAATGGCTAACAATCTCTCTGCTTGGCTGTAGAAGTATCCAAGTGTGGCCGTAATCCGCAGCCGCTGCCGCTGCGCCACATCTTTGCGAGGCCTGAGCGAAGACTGAGCCAGAGCGGGAGCTTCTGGTCTACTGTCGCATTATTAATTAAAATGTGCTTAATGCGCAGCTCAGCAAATGTGGCGGCGTGTGTGTGCGTGAGTGTGCGAGTGTGTACGAAATGACCATATGTAAATATCATAAAGATATGATATATAAACAACAATATTTATCTACCCTAACAAAAGGGCAGCTCTGTGAGGAAGGATGGCGATGGACTGAAGGGTATAACTGAGCTGAAAGTGAACTGGAGTACACGAAATGAGAGAGTCCGGGCTCCACTTGGAGCTTCAACGAATCCGCACAATGGGTAGCCGATAGTCTGTCATTTCAGCGACTGCCTGCTCGCATTTTCCGTGGGGAAAGCTATTTGTTCTGCTGGTAACCCGATATGAAGAATTTGTCACAGTCTTTGCCGGCGCAACCAAGTGCGGATCGGGTCGCTTCGACTGCGACTCGCTGCCAGCCCGTTCCCACAAGCCAACGCAATTGTTCAACAGCCTCGTAATGTGTGCTCAAAGGCGACACATGCCCCCCAATCCCGGCGCAGAGCCCGCCCCGACAATGTGCCGCACAAGTGAATTACTCATCGTGGCTTGGGACTCCGGATCGATGGCACCCGTTGAATGTTGTGCGCTGCTAGAATTACGAGATCCCAACAGATCGCATTTCCGAACTCATAGTTCAGGTTCTACAAAGTGCAGACACGCTGGAGCCGAGTGGCCGACATGTGGCGGCAATACGTATCTGAATGCTCATATGCTCATATATAAATTTAAACGGAAGTGGAATACATAAAACATTTATTGTTGATCAGTATATACCCTTTAATATGTGATTATAAATTTAAACTGGCCAATTGCATGTAGCTTGTGCATCTACCATATTCAGCTAGCTTATTTGTGAACCATCGTCAGCTAGCTTATGCACCTACCATTTTCACAGCCAGCACGTACACACTTAACGAACGCTCGCTTCAACTTGGACAACAACCTCAACGAACGAAGCTCAGCTTCCAGTAGGTTGTGCGTGCCGAGCGCCGTTCTCAAACCAGCACCGACACAAACCTATGGGGCATTTTGCGCAACCTTGTAAAAAGCTTTATTGCTTTACTTTTTTTGGCTAGCGCGCAAAAATTATTTAGGAAAACATTTGAAACGTATAAACCGATCTATCGCAGCCTTAAATAGGGATGATGTACATACGAGTAATAAAAATGGCAGGAAAATAGCTTCGTGTGCGGCCAAATATATATAAAAGCAATGCGCATAACTACCCGAAAAGCTGAAGTCTGATATCAGATAGGTGAAACAACAACAATATGCACGCGCATCACGTGCGTCAAATGTCAATTAAATGATATATGAAAATATTTATATACGCACATATGTGTGTATGTATATGTGTGTTATTAACAATGCTATATAATGCGATCGCGGACTTCTGTTCGCAACTGCGCGTATGTCAATTAATATGCGGCAAACAATTTTGATTGAACCGCTAACAAGCTGGGGCCATCGACAGTCGCAGCCAACGGGGCTGTCGGCAGCGATCATAAACCACCAGAATCGCAACAAATTGATTTTGGCCATTTGCACACGCATTTGATTGAGTTATGGGCCGCTGTGCGCGGCACAGGTTCAGGGTCTGGCCGACTTGAGGCCAATGTCAGTCAAGGTGGCGCCGCCTAAACCGAAATTCGCTCTGCGGTGGTAGCAAGAACAAGAGCAGCACTGGCAACAAGTGGTTCCCGTTGGATTCGGACGGATCGACCATTAATATCAATCATCCCGCCAAGTGTCGATGCTGATTGGAAACGCCGACAGACTCATTTATTTACGTATTTCGATGTCAAGGAACTGTGACAAAATATCTCCGTTTATATCTCAATTATGCCACACTTCTGGCTGTGCCCCAAAAATAAACAAGGCGCATGCTTGATATGAGTACACATAAACGATTTGCGGTCATTTTATGGGCTACTAAAAAGCGAGTACACTAAATGGATTCCTATTCACACACACGCACACACACACAGTTACATTCACATTTCCAGATTTGTTTTTCTTTATTGTTCCTGCTTGTCATACACGCCGAAGGCAAACTTCAAATGCCAGCAATTCGCCGCGCGGCAGCCATAGAAATCGAAGCCCAAAACTCACCACACTTACCCAGACATACACCCCCACACACACACACTCACATGCTGACAGAGTGCAATATTTCAACATACGAACGCAGAAAAGGGAACGACTGCGACTGAGTCCGTTGGGTATGTTGTGGACTCTGCTCGCCTTCTGCCGAATCCAGTCGAATCCACGTCGTGTCGCAGTCGGCGTCACGGTGGCCGACGCAACTGCTATCCGGCTGCGGCTGCGGCTGCGGCTGCGACAGTGGCAGTGGCAGCGCAGCAGCTGCGACGTCCTATCCCAGCGAATTGTTTGCGCATTTTGCCAGCGAGCGTTGGGCAGCGCGGATGAATTTCGCAGCAGGCGCGATTAACTCATAATAAAAACTAATCAACACCATATAAAAATAAAACACACACACGCACACAAACAGCAAACAATAATAGAAGTTAAACTCCATAAAAATTCGAGTCCCGCTGGCAAAATCATACGAAATTCACAACAATAACTCGTCAATGAAACGCGACTCGAAAAGTTTTCCATCAAATCGCAGAGTGTCAATTAAATTAGCGCGCCAATCTCGAGCGATATTCGAAGTATCGAAGAGTCGGAGACCAAGCCAGGCGCAACAGGTGCCGCGCTCAGAGTGTACGTGCGTGTGCGTGTGTGGGAGTGTGTGCGCGCCGCAGACAAACGCCATTTTCGATTCGAGAGTGAATTGAAGTGAAACCCAGCTAAGAAATTGAATCAATAAACAAGAGCGAAGTGATCAAGAAGTGTATTCAGAGTGCGTCTATATGTGAGCATACAAATACAAATACGAATACAATTACAAACTAAATCCCCGTAAGAAGAAGACGAAGAACAACACATTCGCGAATTCCTATCAGGTAAATCCAAAGATCGAAAATCAGAAGTTATTTGAGTCGGAGTTAGCCGACTTCCAAACCATAAGGCATCAAATGGCCGGCTAGAGCCACGGCTCTGTGAACCCGAAGGAAGTGCTCACCTCAAAGTTATTTGCGATACTGAAGCAAAAAATTGACTTATTTACAGAAAATATTATTATGAGAAAAAATAATTACAAGTATTTAGTTAATTATTTCTGTCGCGGTGACAAGCCCCTTCGGGGCTGGTTTAAGCCTGTTTAATCTAAGCCAAGTCGAGTCTGAGTCGACTAATTATTGGCTTCATTGAGAACAAAGTCAACTTGGGCTCAAATATTCGGGCGAAGTACGGATTTGGACAATGGAATCACATTTTGATGCCTCTAAAATTTGGTATGCCCAGCACAGGGTGTTTATATCCGAATGCATGGAGCATATGCGCTGGCCATAGCAGACAGAAAATCAATAAAACGCGTACAAATTGGGCACAGAATATGCTTTATGCTCCGCCTAATTATATAAAGAGACGCACACACAGATATATGGACTCAGAAATACATACCATATATTCCAATATAAATATTTATGCGCGGTCCGTTCCGTTTGATGATGGGCGAGGGCGTGTGATTTTGAGTTAATTAATTAAGTCGCTCGCTAATTACTGTTTCCGCATTTCGATTTGGCTCTAAAGAATAGCGAGAGGAAAACTTTTGGCATCGACTGTGACGGCGACTCCTCCACCTGTTGCAGGCCAAGGCCAGGTGCAGCGCTGCACGTGGCACGCCGAATGTACAACAAAATATGGGAAATTAGGAAAAGCCAAGCAAATTGAGCGATGCCATTGGAAAAGCGAACGCCCGCCTGCTGCTCATGAATTATGGGCTGAGCGCTCGCAGTGCCCAGAGCAAATCGGGCATTCCATTGCCCGGGGCACAAATCATCTTGAACGCGGCGGGCCGTGCGGCTTATCTATGCCAACTGCAGATCGGCAGATCAGCAGATGCACAATCGCAAGCGTTTGCCAAGCAAAGGGCTGCGCGCAGGGGGTTGCAGGGGGAGGCTCGCATAGACTGCGAAGGAGGGGGGCATGGATGGACGGCATGAGATGCAATCGCCTTTTGTTGATTGCGCCTTTGTGTATAAATTAATTAAATTAAAAGTTTCCGGTTAAGCCTCCGAATGCAGTAACGCGAGTCATTCGGGCGCGGGCGCGAGTGTGAGAGCGGGGGAGAGAGATAGCGAGGGGGTTAAGCAGCTGAACTACTTTGCAGAAATGGAAATGCAAATGCAAATACAATTCGACGTTGCGGTTGCCCCTCTTCACGGGCTGACAGGGGCTGACATAATCTGGCAGTAAACCATATATCCATTTAATCATGACCT
>JABVZY010000278.1:4030285-4049552 GCA_020883555.1 Drosophila nannoptera | reverse complement strand
GCCGAACAATGATTAATTTTCCTCCATCATTGTTTTGCCCCATGTTTTTCACAGCTACACAAAATGGCCCGTGCGTGAGCAGCGGCCGAGGCGGCAGAGGAGGGCGCAAGGAGGACGGAAGGAGACCTCGTCCCGGGCGAGCATGGCGTATGCGCAACATGCAGCTGCACCTGCAACATGTGTCACTTCAGTCTGTTTGCCGAACAATACGAGTCAATTAGGCCTGTCGCGCTCCCAGGCACAAGATAATTGAGAGAACAGTGTGCGATTGGGGCGATAGGGAATTCAATTAAGCTTATTCAACGCCCGAGAGAGAGAGAGAGAGAGAGAGTCCGCGCTCCGCGGACTGCGCGTAAACATGTCCGAGTTTCGGTTCTTCTCGTATACGGACTTTGCTTTCAGTACCAGCCAATCGCAGAATCTGATCAATTGGCCGATCAACCAGTACGTGCCGTCTGCCCAGACCCAGCAGAAGGGCGACACCGACATCGAGCTGAACGTGCCCTACACCGTCTTCGAGGTGCTCGTGGCCATTGTCAGCATCATTGGCAACCTGATGGTCATCATTGTATTCCGGCGCGAGCGCAAGCTGCGACGACGCACCAACTACTACATCGTCTCGCTGGCCATGGCCGACTTCCTGGTGGGCCTGCTGGGCGTGCCCTTTGCCATACTGGCCTCCATCGGGCTGCCGAGGAACCTGCACGCCTGCCTCTTCACCGTCTCGCTCCTGGTGGTGCTCTGCACCATATCCATCTTCTGTCTGGTCGCCGTCTCCGTGGATCGCTACTGGGCCATCCTCTATCCGATGGCCTACTCCCGCAACGTGCGCACCCGGACGGCGATTGGTAAGTAGGCAAGGGGCGGCAATTGGGGAGGGGTGACGAAAGTTTCCTGAATCAGCATATTGTCCATCGCTCGGCCTGTCAGTTGGCCATGTTTGAGTTGCAGCTTTGGGCATGAAACAAAGGCAGAGCGAAATGAGAGCAAAGAGCCGAATCCAAGGATTGTTGGATAGTCCTTGACGTAAGAGAATCTGATGTGCATGCCATGCATATCCTTCTCGAATAACATATCGAATCTGTGGTTCGGAATGCACTGCCACAGGCCAATTAATGGGAAATCGATTGGACTTGCGGGACTTAATTAACAGGAGCTGCCACAAAGCCGGGATAAAAGCAATTATGAACGTGCCTCGCGTAATATCTCATATGCGCAGTGTATCGATGGGCCCCCATTCCACCCTCCAAAGCAAACACCTATAAAATTAAGTCCGGGGTCTAGACTCGACTGGAGACAAAGGAGAAAGACAAAAACGAAAACTTTTCTATTGACATAATGGAAAGCGAATTAATTGCTTGTAAGGACGGCATCATTTGGCTAGCTCTTGTTGTTGTTGGCTTTTCGTGGGCTACATGGCGTATGCGTCATTTGACCGAATGCAGTTGGTTCAATGTACTGCGAGCAGCGCCTGCAGCAAAGCCAAACAATGTCCTGGCAGAGGGGGGGAGAGAGGGAGCGGGAGCGGGAGAGGTGCCCGGACTGTCCTGAGATGAAGTGCAGCACGATTGTAGTCCTCATTAGCATTTTGTCGCTTGACAGTTGCCAGTTGTCAGCTGTCAGTCGCCAGTCGAGTCATGGCCAGAGGATGACGTCAGCGGGCCAAGGACTTGGCCGAGCGCTGCTGCGGGGCTTCGGGTTGTCTGCTATGCTAATCCAGTGCATCCCTCTTGCAGTCATCATATCCGTGTGCTGGGCGGCTGGCGCGATTGTGGGCTTTCTGCCGCTCTTCGGCTGGCACGCGAACGTGCCCCACAACCAGCAGTGCCTGTTCGTCGAGGTGATGGACTACAACTATCTGGTCTTTCTGTATTTCGCCACCATCATCACGCCGGCGCTGCTCATGCTGGGCTTCTACACGCACATCTATCGGGTGATCATCAAGCAGGTGGGTGCAGCTCCCTTCCCTTCCCACGTACCTCAACTCAGCCCACTTGCCTGCCACAGGTGCGCCAAATAGTCACAATGAATCCCGCCTCTGACCTGAGCCGTCGCTCCTCCACCGCCCAGATGCAGGTGACCACGCCCGGGCGCAGCGGCCACACGGGCACCATGCTGCGGGTGCTGGGCGCGGCGCGCAAGCGGGACGTCAAGGCCACGCAGAATCTCTCCATCATTGTGCTGTTCTTCATGATCTGCTGGATTCCGTTGTACACGATCAACTGCATCAAGGCCTTCTGCGAGAACTGCTTCATACACCCGAAGCTGACGCTCTTCTGCATCATACTCTCCCATCTGAATTCGGCCGTCAATCCCGTCCTGTACGCCTACCACCTGAAGGACTTTCGGCTGGCGCTGAAGAACCTCATGCTGAGGCTGATGGGCGTCGACATCGACCAGCAGGCTGAGGCCATACACCGCTTCTCGCTGGCCAGCCAGCATCGCCTGCAGTCCATGGACTCCACCATGCGCTCCACGCAGCCGCGCATGTATGTGGGTGAGTGTGAGTGCGCGTCGTCTACCCTTCAGTGCTTGGAGTGGCTGGCTAATGATCCTCTGCTCTCTCCACAGACTCGCCCATCTGGCTGCGCCAGCAGCAGGAGGCGCTGAAGAACTCGCAGCTGCTGCCCAAGTGCGGCGTCCTCACGCCATGCGTGAACAGCATCAACCAAACGGTGGCCGCCGCCGTGGCCGTCTCCACGGACATTGAGCGCGACATGTGGAACATTGTGGAGGCCTCCAGCGGCGCGGAGCTGGGCGAGATCAGCTATGAGTTCCCCAGCGCCAAGCAGGAGAACGATCGCGACAGCAGCGCCTCCGTCTCGGCGCCAGCGACTGCGCAGCCAGCAGCCCAGCCGCAGCAGCAGCGCAGCGACAGCGCCTACTCCTACGACAACCACAACTACTCGACCGGGCCCGAAGACGGCATCAGCTTGCCCGACGACCTGGACGAGTACGAGGATGTGTTTGTGCCGCCGACGAGCGGCAACACCCACTACCAGGGCGTCGATCCCGTCGAGCTGCGCCGCTCCCTGGCCTGCGTCATGCGCGAGAAGCTGCGCAGCGACGACACCGACTACTACAGCCAGCAATGTGTTTTGCCCGATTCGGCCGGCGTCGAACGTGAGCAGCCGACAACGCTGGAGCGGATCCGGCCCTGCTCGACGCGCACTTCCCCCAGCAACGGGGCGCTGCCGCAGCAGCTGCGCGCCAAGCTGCTGGCCGGCAACTCGAATAGCGACCACTGCCTGCCTCTGCCCAGCAGCACAGACGCCTCGAGCGGCAGCATCTACGTCATCGATGGCACCTCGAATCCCCTGGCGCCCGGCCACAAGCCCAAGTACCGGAAGTCCACGGCACTGACGAGGAACTCGCGCAAGAAGAGTCGCTCCTGCAGCTGCACCAACGAACAGAAGCGGGCGAGTCCCACTGAACACCCAGTGAACACCTCCAGCACAGCCGAACCCAACCGTAATCTCAACCTCGCGGAGCTGCCGCAGCCGGCTGTCCTGCACAACCATCAGCACTTTTTCAGCCCGCTCAAGTCCGTGGGCAGCTTTATGCAGCATTCCAATCTCTTCAATCTCTTCCAGCCGCACACCGCAGCGGTCACAGCGTCCACGACGACGATAAGTAATACTTCTGGGCTAGCACCAGGCCCAGGCCCTGAACCAGGGTCTAGGCCTGTGCGAGAGGCTGATCCTGCTCCAGCTGCGCCCACAGCTGCGTCCAATGCTTCACGACTGACCGTCGGGCCGTTGAGCTCCGCATCGGGATCTTCGTGCTTGTCCCTAGTCGCTGCCAGCACTGAGAGTTGACCAGCGGCCAATGCTCCTCACGAGGCAGGCAAACTCTAGGCAAATACTCTCAAGACAAAGTTCTGACTTCTAGCATAACTCATAAACTATCGAGTTTTGGAACAGCCGAAAACGGGCTCAAACTGTTCTCCGCTTCTCAATGATCCAGCAGTAGCAGTTCCAGTTCCAGTTCCAGTTCCAGTTTTGTGAATTATGCGCATTTATTTTTCAATGTAATTATATTGCTGTCCGTTTTGGTTAACTAGTTAATTGTTTGGAACTAAGCTTAAAGTCAATTTAAGGAAATTACCGTATTGTGCATACTCGTATTTTTCTACATATATAAGTATTAGATATGAGGCATTACTTAGAACTCCATGTTGATGTTATATGAATCAGTGTATCCTATATATGTATGTCTGTTTAACTATGTTTACTTGGAGCGTCTGTGAAAATCAAAATGTTTGTGTAAATTAAATGTATAGTTGAGGATCAAATAAATCATAAAATACCAACAGATTCCCTTCTAATATTTTTTGGTATTTTTTAAGACATCATGGTTGGAAAGCATGGAAGTGCTGCTCCAACAGCTGATAAGACACCAATAAGCTTTCGGATTGAGCTTTGCAGCCGCTAAATGGGCGATCCGCATAAATAAATGCTTTGATTTATAGTCAGATTTTGATCTGATTTAATTATTTACCTGAGTTAATTTATAACCTCATATTTGCGAGAAATGCATATAACACCAATTAGTGCAGTCGTGTTCCAATCAACACAACTTTGATGTCGGTATATGTCTCTGCTAAATCGTCTTCTACTTATATAAGAGCAAGCGTAGCTAAGAATGTTACCGAATTATTTATTTCCAGATTCAAAACTATATTAAGTACAACTACAAATTTTCCATTACAGAATGTTATTGCTAAAAAGTAATGTGTTTTACCTTTCCCCAAGAGCCCAACCAAAACAGGAAATCAAGAATAAATCAGAGATAGATTTTGTCCCCATAGCAAGCCCATACAAGAACCACTGCAATATGGACATGAACCATGACGCAACGAATCTCACGCTAGACGCTCTGAAGACCGTCGTGTCGGAAGCTTTGCTGGGCAAGTTCACAGCTGTTTTTCCAAAGCTTTTCAAGTGCCAATGGAAGACATATGAAGGTCAGAGGAAGGTTAGTCAGTACAGCATTTGATTACATTCGAGGTGGGTGTGTGTCGTCCGATAAAGACCGAATAAAAGTAAAAGTCTACTTTAACCGGTGACTTATCAATCAAAACCATAACACTTATTCATCATAATTCAGTATTATCATCAGCTAATGTACATTTTTCGTTTCTCCTGCTATCCGGCGTCCAGTTTTACGCGAATTTCAGCGAAAACTGCGTCAGAGACATGGCAAGCCGTAGATTTTGTGTGGGTGGCAACTGGAAGATGAACGGCGACCAGAAGTCGATTGCCGACATCTGCAAGGTTCTGTCGGAGGCTGCCCTCGATGCCAACACCGAGGTGGTCATCGGCTGCCCGGCCATTTACCTGATGTACGCCCGAAATCTGCTGCCGTGCAGCATCGCTGTGGCCGGCCAGAATGCGTACAAGGTGGCCAAGGGTGCCTTCACCGGCGAGATCTCGCCAGCCATGTTGAAGGATGTGGGAGCCGATTGGGTTATCTTGGGTCATTCGGAGCGTCGCGCCATCTTCAAGGAGTCGGACGAGCTGATTGCCGAAAAGGCGGAGCATGCCCTCGCCGAGGGCCTCAAGGTGATTGCCTGCATTGGCGAGACCCTCGAGGAGCGCGAGGCTGGCAAGACCAATGATGTCGTCGCGCGCCAGATGTCCGCCTACGCGAAGAAGATCAAGGACTGGACCAACGTGGTGGTCGCCTACGAGCCCGTCTGGGCCATCGGCACCGGCAAGACCGCCACACCCGATCAGGTGAGTGGCATATAGATTCCGGCTGTGATCTCTTTTTCAACGTAATCATCTCTGGCACTTCTTGCAGGCCCAAGAGGTGCACGCCTATCTGAGGAAGTGGCTGGCGGAAAACGTCTCCAAGCAGGTGTCTGAGTCTCTGCGCATTCAGTACGGCGGCTCGGTAACCGCTGCCAATGCCAAGGAGCTGGCTAAGAAGCCCGACATCGATGGCTTCCTCGTCGGCGGCGCCTCCCTCAAGCCTGAGTTCGTCGACATCGTGAACGCCCGCCAGTAAATGCGACTCCGATCGCGTTTGCAGCAGCTCGCCGAACCTGTTAACCACATAGGATTTATATATATTCATATGGATCGCATTATGCAAACTGTTGTTGATCGCTCCGAGTGAGCCGGCCGGCCAACGCTGGCGCTGGATTGTGGTACTCAAATGCAATTCAAAATTCCTACGTGTTCTGCTTCAATAACTTATTCACATTTTCAAAATTTATAGTCGTGCAAGGGATATTTGAATTACACTCATTACATATATTTTATCGTTCGGACTCTAAGACCTCACAATAAATGTACAAACAGTCCACGTTTTCGTGTTCTTGATTGGCCCCAATGCCCCCCCCCCCCCTTGCCACGATAGGGTGCTCGCTCCTGTCAACTGAGCAGGCCAAGCTACCCGATCGATGTCAGAATTATACAATTCGATTTATATAGGCTCATTTGAGTTTTAAGTTCTGATCCTGCTAAATTGCCAAAATGACGTAAACTGAGAAATCATTTGGGAAACTCATGTCCATTGCGAAGTCGCGTTCACCAATATGGAGCCGGAGCCGCAGTCTTATTCCTTCGACGTCCTCTTGGAGAGCTCAACGAAACACTCTCCGTCGACGAAGGCGAAATTCGAATATATTATAACCCCGTTTAAGGACGCACTCGAACTGACCGAAGATCGGTTCTTTGCCAAGGAATTCACCCCCGAGCCGTTGGGCCAGTTCCTGGCCAAGCCCTGCGATCTGGTCGATTCTCTGACCAAAAATGGCATCCGCGTAACTGTCAAGCAGGATGATGAAATGCTGGGATGTGGGTCCGGCATTCCTTCGTCCGAGATGCTGCGCAAGCTGGCCGAACCCAACTTCTCCGCGGATGAGCTCATCAACGTAGCCATTCGCTCCGATTCAGCCAAGGTGGCTGAACTGCAGCTCAACATCAGATTCAGCAGCGCCGATCCGGCCTTGGAGTGAGTATTCATTGTCCATACGCGGATGCAGCCATTCACGGAAGTCCCGCACCTATTCCAGCACTCGTCTAGTTGGCTTTGGCTGCTACGACATCTGCCGTCCGGTGGACAAGTCCATCTATCCGAACGACATCTTCCTCACTCTCGGCCGCAGCCGCAACTGTGCCACCGTCGCCTGCATCACTGATGCCCGGCTGATATCCCGCGAGGAACCGCACTTCGACTGCCTTGCGCAGATCGCCCCTGCTGCGTCTGGTTGCGGCTGTGCGGTGCCTGGCGCAATGCCCCTCAAGAACCAAGCGCCCCGTTCGAGTAAGTTATGCGAGCGGGCTTTGCTCCAGAAACTCCTGGCTGAGGTGGGCTATGACCAGATGATTCAGCCCAAGCCGCCGCCAACGCACGAGCGCTCCCGAGCTTTCTACAGGCAACAAAAGAGCTCCAAGAGTGACCTGACCTAATCTGGTAGCCTCCAGCCAGAACCGATAGCCTTCCAGTGCGGGAAAATGCCTAACCCAAACATATCCGGATGAAACGACTGTCAGACTTGGCTTGTGTACTTTTCAGCATTAAGATTCCACTCAAGTTCAGATCCCAGAAATAAATAAATAAATAGTTAAATCTGTAGAACATTTTACTAATAAGCCCATGGGAATAGCTGTAGCTCTACAGACCATTCTTCGAAGAAACTATCTGGGATTCTCCTCTACATACGAGCCGAGTCGAGTCGACTTTTTGAGAATTTTCCAAACTGAGCAAGCTCTCCCTGAGGGAGCCCGAGTATTACTTGTCGAACTTTCATTCAATGATTCTGTCTTTAGCGTAATGCAAATTTTTCCTGTTCACGTTTCAATAATTCTATATAGTTTATATATTTATATGTAAATTCGGGAATCCTTTACAAATTGGCAATATCCGTGTTTTATTAGCCACAAGCATCGCCATGACTGTGGCCAAGCAGTCCTATTTGTTCGATATTATCCTGAAGGAGTCGTCTCTGCAGAGTCCCGGGGAGAAGAATAGCCCCCATGTCTACGTAGTCCGCGTAATGAACGAGTTCCTCGTGCTGACCCCGGACCGATTGTTCGCCGACTGCTTCCCTCCGCAGGCATTGAGCGAGTTCCGTGCGAGTCCCTGCGAATTGATCGGAAGCCTGTGCTGCCGGGGCATCAGTGTGCGGGTCTACGATCATGGCGCCCGGGTGGGCAGCGGCAACGGGCTGCCTTCGTCTCGGCTGCTGCACACGCTGGCCGCTCCCAGCTTCTCGATGGAGGAGCTCCTCAGCGTGGGCTTGCAGTACAAGAAGAAGAATGTGGGCCATCTGCAGTTTAAGATACAGCTCTCCTCGGTCGCTCGGGGCATGGAGTAAGTAGGCGCAGGTACTCCACGGGAGCGTAATTGCTGCAATTTCTGATCTTGCAGCACCCGAATGCTGCCCTACGACGTCTGCCGACCGGGGCAGAAGGCGATCAATCCGAAAGATAAGATATTCACACTGGGGCGCTCCGGCAAGGGCGCGGTGGCCTCCAGCATTAACGACGAGCGCCTGGTCTCGGCCCCTATGCCGTCACCCGACGAGAGCGGCAAGGAAGATGTGCCGAAGGAAGAGAAGGAGACTCAGGCCGAGCTGCTCAGGAAGTTGCTCTCCGACCTGGACGTTGAGAACTGGCATGTGCCGAGGCGCTCCGCGGCAGGCGCCGAGCAGCCGAGCAGCGACAGCGTC
This sequence comes from Drosophila nannoptera, assembly GCA_020883555.1. Classification (NCBI taxonomy): domain Eukaryota; kingdom Metazoa; phylum Arthropoda; class Insecta; order Diptera; family Drosophilidae; genus Drosophila; species Drosophila nannoptera. Next base: position 4,040,869 of record JABVZY010000278.1, on the reverse strand, counting down.
GCCTTCACGAGCAGCGACGATTGGCTGCCTGGCGGCAAGGAGACCAAGCCGAGCCAGCCGCAATTCGAGGACGACTTCACGCCGCAGCAGCTGGGCGAGCTGAGGCAGGCGCGCAAGCAACTGCCGCCGCCGGGGCTGACAGTTCCCAAGTACGTGCCGCCGGAACTCTGTCGGGTGTGCCGCGCCAATATCACCTGGCTGCCCAAGCTGTCCGCCTGTCCGTACTGCGGCTACAGGCGCGTCGAAGTGGACAAGCCCAGCCAGGAGTTGTTCGATGGGACGGCCACGGCGGCCGATGTCCTGCGCAATAACATCCTGAATACGGAGGTGGGCAGCGAGGACAGCCAAGGGGCCGTCATCGACTCCCCGCCTCCCGCCGACTCCGCCTGCCAGACGGAACGCGTCCAGCAGCTGGGCGAGAAAATCGTCAGCTTGGGCAGCGAGGCCAAGCCGGACGACACAAAGTCGGCGGCGCGGCCGAAGGAATCGGATCCGGACGAGTACCGCAGGCAGCTGGTGAAGATCTTTATGGAATTGCGAGATACGCTCAAAAAGAAAGCCCAGAGCGAGGAACAGGCCGGGGAAGCCTTGAGGAGTTGCGAGGAACTCGCGGGCAAGGGCAGGAAGCAGCGTCGTGGCAAAAGGTTCAAGGTCACCAAGAAGCTGCTCGAGGAGATCGAGCGCATCTATCCCTCCAAGAAGAAGCCGAAGAAGAAGGAGAAAAAGGCTAAGGCCGCGAAGCCAAAGGCCACGCGGCGCAAGAGGCGGAGTCGGTGAGTTTTGTGTTGGAATTGTCCTCCAGAAGGGAAGTCTGAACATCGCTCCTGCCCTCTCCGCAGCTTCACGTTCGTTGAGCGCCCGGACCCGGCGCGGCCCAAGCTATGGCACCACACCTGCGTACAGGGCCACGAGAGGGTGCCCAGCAACATGGGCTGGATGTGGAACCGGGGCGCCTATGGGCTTTCCCGCAGCCGGAGGCCGGGCGCAATCGGAAAGCCAATACGCGCCCTTATGGAGTACTTCCTCAAAGACTATCCCCAGGACACCATAGGGTATTCGCGGCTCCATCATCGCGTCAGCAAGCCGCCGCCAGCCGTGGAGCCGGAGCCACTCGTCCAGCATCCGACGCTTCACATACACAGGAATCGCGACGAGTACACCATCACGTTGCGGCCGCTGATGGACGCCAAGTCCCTGGCCGTGGCAGCCAATCCGTATGCGAACATGCGGCCCGTGGTCTTCCGCATCAGCAAGGACCCGCACGCCACGGCCTTACGGGACATTAAGAAGGAGCTTGTGGCCATGGGCTATCCGCTCTGCACCTGCCACCAGCCGGTGGCCAGCTGCTCTTGCCGCACGCGCGAAGACCAGATGATCCTCGCCGACGAGGTCACGAAGCTGGGCCAGGCACGGGGCTGGGAGGACATAGGCGAGAGCCTTGTCTACTCCGATCTCAGTGAGACCGACAGCGAGGACGAATGTGACTTCGGGGTCACGCCGCCGGCGGGCGTGGTCAAGCCCGAGCGCCTCATTACGCACGACCGGATCAACAGCGGAACCCAATACGAGGAGAGCGACAGATTCTCCTGGACGCTGGGCAAAGGCGCGCCGAATCAGCCGACCGAGCCAACCGAGCCGACCGAGCCGACCGAGCCGCCCAAGTCGAAGAAGGACGGGAAGCCCAAGAAGAACAGCCAGGCCAAGGACAAGAGCCGGGTCAAGGGTGGATACTCGGGGAAGCGCGTGTGGCACAAATCGAACAATCTGGCACCACCCTGTCTGGGCTGAGTCTGGCCTCCAATTGAAATCGGAAATTTTAAGTTAACCCAAAGGGATCTCGAGATGCGATTATATATGTTTTTAGTTGATGTAGATTGAATAAATCCTGAGCGCCAGCTGGGCGCAGATTTTAAGTAGAAAGTCTTGCAATTCGTGGGTCATCCTTGGCACATCTCCAGCAGAGTCCCACGGCGGGCAGGGGCGTCGTTCCAGACGAAGGTCCGGTCCGGCCCGGCCTCGCCCTGACAGTTCGGTTCGGGCATCGCAGCAAGCCTTGATGCCTGCGTTTGCTGTATTTGTTGAGGCATTCGATTTTTCGGGCTCGTTCTCTCATACTCAATTGAAATTTCATCGCGTTGGCTTCCAGGCTAGAGCGAATAAAAATTAATATTTTTGAAATTATTATTTTGTCGACTTTGCAAATTAACCGTGACAATATATTTTCGGCATTAACCCAAGAACCACATTCAACCCATTCCAGTTCAACCACTTTGTATAGCTCGCTCTTGAAATGCCAAAGAAAGAAAAGGAAGCTCCTTGCTGGACATCGAACTCGATGGACCGGGATAAGGAGCACTACCTACGCTGCTCGACCGCACGGAACGCGCAGTCGGGCGGAGGTGGCAAAAAGGATATCTGCTGTGGCGCCGCGTTCCGCATGCAGATGGCCAAGGAGGCCGAGAGGAATGGCGGCGTGGAATGCGATACGCAGTGCGACCCGAAGGCCAAGGGCAAGGGCAAGGGCAAGGGCAAGGGCAAGGGCAAGGGCAAGAAGGTCAATATCGATGAGGACGACATGCGGTGCTTCACCGCGAACATGATATGCATGAAGCTGTACATGCCCGGCCAGGAGTTCGACTGCCCGAGCCTGCTCACCATGCAGGCGAAGATCTGCAAGGACTGCAATCCGGTGATGGGCTCCGACCGCATCAATGTCAACTCCATGCCCTCGGAGCCGAGCGCCCAGTTCGCCATGCTGCCCGAGTGCCTGGAGAAGGCTCTCAACGAGGGCATCACGCTGTCCGTGAAGTACAACAAGAAGGAAATCGGTAAGTGATGCGGGGGAGTCGGCTGAGAGTGCTCATCCATTCGTGCATCCGCCCCCAGGTCGTGGATGCTATGTCATGCCAAACTCCTTCATACTGCGAATGACGAACTCCCTCGAGGAGGTCGTCCACACCACCCAAGTGGAGCTGACCTGCAAGGGCTGCACCGTGGGCATGTGCACGGTGCGGCTCTCGATGACCATGAACTGCTCGAACGTAGAAGACGAGTAAGTAACCTCCGCTGGCTGGAGCCTGGAAGCCAACAGCAATTAGCGCGTGAAATTCAATAGAGTAATGGATACGGACACGGAACTTTGCAGCGAAAGAAGCTTCGGCGGCGACGACGGAAGCAACGCCTTCGGCGAATCGGAGAGCTCGACCGAATCCTCGGACCCGTGCCGCGGCTTCTATGCCGAAGTCGATGAGTCGGATGATTCGACTGACACTTGTCCCTCATCCGAGGAGCCCAATCGAGATGGCGACGAGGTGAGTCCCCACATCCCGCGCCGGACAACGGCCAATTCCAAGCTCTCCTGCTCCCTCTGCCCCCTCTCTGATCCACAGACCGCAGCTGACGAGTACGACGGCTGCGAGGAGGAAGACCAGTCCGGCCTGGACGCAGCCAATGAGGGCTACACGAATCCCATGTACTCGCCGATCGGGCCGCCGGCCTTGACGCAGACGACCATAGTACGGGGACGGGAGTGCCCCATGTGCAAGGCGGATGTCAATTGGCTGCCGAAGGTCGCGGCGTGTCCGCACTGCGGCTACAAGCCGGTGCCCGTCTTCGATGAGGCGGAGTACGATGAGAAGGCCACGGCGGCGGACATAATCGTGAACTTGCTTCAGCAGCCGGACGACGCCGGCTCACCGCACCATTCCGAGGAATCGTCCGAGGACGCGTCTAAAAAGACGGAGGAGGATTTCGAGAGCATCGTCGCGGTCTATAACACGCTCAAGCAGAGCCTGAAGAAGTCCCAAAAGCCGAAGGCCTCCAATGGCTCACCCAAGAAGGAAACGGCGCCCCCGGACCTGGCCGGCATATTCTCCGAGATGCAGAAGCTCTTTGAGGGCAGCAGCGACGAGGCGGTCAAGACGCAGAAGTTCAGGGAGATCTGCGACGAGGCCTCCAAGCTGAGCAAGTCCGCGAAGAAGCGCCGGGGCAAGCTCTCCGCCTCGAAGAGCTCGCCTCCGGCCGGTCAGGGAAGGAGGAAGGAGGCCAAGGGGACACGCAGGCAGTCCAGCAAGCGGGCTATCAAGTCGCGTCTATACACGCCCATCCAGCCGAGCCAACTGCGCACCGGCCACTCCCACTGCAGCGCCAACTCTCGCCGAGTGCCCGCCCACATGGGCTGGCTGTGGACGAACCATCCGTTGGCGCAGACCCGCGGCTGGCGGCCCGGCTCGATTCGACGACCCATACGCGAGCTGATGAGCTACTTCCTCAAGGACTTCCCCGCGGACAGTGTGCCCATCTCGAAGTACATGTCGCACCACAAGCGGAAGCAGGCCATGGCCGCGCCGATCGGCGAGAAGGGCGAAGATCTCGTGCAACAGCCGACGCTCCACATCGAGAAGAAGAATGAGGAGTACATCATCACGCTGCGGCCACTCAAGGACGCCGAGTCCCTGAAGAGGGCAGCCAATCCGTACGTGAACATGAGGCCCGTGCGGTTCCGCATCGTGAAGGGTCGGAGGCTGAAGGAGATGCGGGAGATGAAGCGCAGCCTGAAGGGCATGGGCTTCAGCAAGTGCCAATGCCACAAGCCGGTTATAGAGTGCTACTGCCGCAGCTTCGACGACAAGAAGCGGCTGCTCGAGGCGGTGCAGCAGCAGTGCGAGGAGCGCAAGCTGCAGAAATGCGAGGACGATCTGATCCTCTCGGACACCACGGACAGCGAGGCGGAGTTTGACTTCGCCGTCACCCCGCCGGCCGGCCTAATCCATCCGGAGCGGCTGAATCTCCCCGACATGGTCAGCGCCGAGACACAGTACGATGAGAGCGACTGGGCCGCGCCCATCATGTTCCCGCATCCGCCCAATCCCCTGGTGCAGTACGGCGCCTGCGTTGCGGGCGAGCGCAAGGGCCGCTTCCCCTGGATCTACGGCAAGGGCTTCGTACACGAGGAGCCCAAGCCGCCGAAGGTGAAGACGCGCAACCCGTCCAAGAAGAAGCCGAAGAAGTCGGGGGCCAAGTAATCCACACTGGGCCACACTGGCCGGCTGACTGGGGAGCAGTCAAATCCTTTTCCGACTCTTTTACGTTTTAGCAATGTTTCCGGGGACGAATCCGATTAAATACTTACGCCGAAGCCCCGCCTCGTGGCTGACCTTGCCGCGCGGAAAGCCTCTTCGGGGCTCAGTTGTCTTGACGTTGCTCCAACTCAAATCGTTGTTTACCTAACCTCGGCGGGTGATATAACGGCGCGATGAGCGCACACAAATTGCAAGCACTTGCCGCGTTGCATGCCACACACGCACACACACTCACACACACTCACATGCGACGTTTTGCCAGGTAATAAATTATTAATTTGCGCCGGCTTCCGTCGCGCTCTGCTGCCGCGGGCAATTGGCGCGCAGCTCCAAGCTGTCGTTGGCCTCTTGGTGAATTTGCATACAGGCCCAGGCCCTGCCCCTGCCCGCCCCCACCCACTCCCTCTGAAGAGCAACTCAAACTCCACTTGGTTTTCACGCTTTAGTTTGGCTAAATGAATGAATTTGTCGCACAGTATCTCGATCGCGGCGCCAAGAGCCGTGAAATCCACTCGCTACTTAGATGACATTACATACGGCCTGGCGATGGCGGGGCGTTCGGCACGCTACAAAGAGCCGGCCGGCCGGGCGGCGCGCGCTCAGTGGCAGTCGCGAGGCGCAGCGAGCAGCACGCACGATCTTCGCAATGCGACACAACTTGGCCCTCAGTCTGGGCCTACTGAGCATCGTCAGCGTCCATCAGGCCGTGCCCGAGTACGGGCCGGAGAATCGCTACAACAACGGCTCGGCGGTCAGGCAGCTGCGCTTTCGGGGCTTCGAGCCGCGGCCGCCGGATGGGGGCGGGCGGCGAGAGGCAAGGGGCTTCCACTTCAATGCCAGCGGCGAGGATGTCAGCGTCGAGATGGAGTTCATAGTGCCCTTCGTCAAGGTGCCGGTGAAGCGGAGCATGCAGCTGGCCCGGGACGCTGTCCACGGCCTGCTCAATCTGCACACCGGGGCGCTGCTCAACACGGCGGTCATCGTGGCCGCCGGCGCGGTCATAGCCGGCATCGTGCGGCTGGTCCTGGCGCCCCTGGTCTTCACCTCCCTGGGCAGTGCGAATGGCTACGGCTATACCAAGCAGTACGAGGAACAGCCCAAGGGCAGGCGTACCAGTGAGTAGCCCAGCCACTCCCTCTCTCTCACTCTCTCACTTTCTCTCTCGCTCAGTGCGCAGCCTGACGCAGCTGCTGGAGTCGCAGCTGGACGAGCACAGCATAGACGTCTCCGTGTGCGCGCAGCGCGCCATCTGTCATTACCTGCAGCAGAACGGCAGCCAGAGGCTACTCGCTGGCCTCGTCAAGTGAGTATCCCCCGGGCTTCAGCCTGCGAACCCAGCTAATCCTCGCCTCGCCACAGCTCCCCCTGGCTGGACGCGCATCTGAATGGCACAGCCGTCTTCCGGGCAATCGACGCGGCACGCAGCAGCCGCAGCTGCAGCCAGATCTATCGCGGCTGCAGCTGGCCCCAGCTCTGGCGCGGATCAGGGCCCACTCTGCTGCGCTACTTCAGCGGACGCCTGCCTGACTAACTAACTAGTATTAAGCCCCAACCGTTAGACTGTTAAATTATATGCTAAACCTACTTTAAATTGATTAGAATAAATGCATTACCCAAAAGGAACGCTCTTGCTTTAATCACTCCCACGACTCGATCAGCGAGAGAGTCTCATGGCTCAGCCGGCTCCTATGAGAGGCTCTTCCTGTGCTGTCCAGCTGTCCCGGTTCGGGGAAAAGCAATTATGTTGCGCGAATGCCGTGATCGCACCCCGACCACTTCCTCAATTTGTTTGTATAAGAAGCAAAACGCTTTGCCACCTCTCGCTCGCCGCCAAATTGCGGCTTATGTCACGGAGCTGCCGCAGAAAATGGGGCAGCCGCTGGGGACAAATTATCGCTCGCCGCTTGGCTGCCTCTTGGCTGCCTCTTGGCTGCCTCTTGGCGAATTCGCGAGCGGCACGTAACTTACCCCGACGCTGCAGGCGGGCCGGCTCTCACATCGGTGGCAGCCACGCAACCCAGCGGATCTCCAGACGGAAGCATGCAGCTCTCTTACCTCGCAGCAGCTTGTGTCCTCCTCGCGGCAGGCGGGGCGGAGCAGGGCCCAGCCCAGTCGGCCCGCAATGCTGGATTCCGCCTGATATCCTTCGACAGCGCCGAGAAGGACATCGCCCTGGGACTCAACTACCTGATGCCGTTCGTCGAGGTGCCCATCAAGCGCAAGCGCAATGCGCCGCCTCGGGTAAGTGCTTGGCCAGACGGCGCCGCCTGAATCGCACTGCAACTCGAACGCCATTCGCAGCCGCTGGTCATCGTGAACTCGGCGGCCATAATCAGCTGCACCCTGGTGGCTGCCAGCGGGCTAGTGGTGGGCCACCTGATCCGCAGCCTGGGCCTGGAGAGCATCGTGCCCGATGGCAAGGCCGAGGAGTCGCATGGGCACGCAGAGCGCCGACTGCTGGACGAGGAAGACAATCTCCTGCGGCTCTTCGACAACTTCAAGCTGATCCATCGCAATGCCAGTGGGGAGCGCGTGGGTGAGTCCAACAAGAACTATTCCCTTGCGCCACTCAACATCCAGCTCCGCCTGCAGAGACCAGCCTGCCCAGCCTGGTGGACACCATCGAGCGCACCTTTCTGGAGAACGACATCAATCTGCCCGTCTGCCTGCTCAAGGCCGTCTGCGCGCTGACCCACAGGGCGGCGGCCAATGTCCGGCACGGCCAGGCCTCCGACTGGGAGCTGCTGCTCCAGGGGGCCGCCAACTGGTCCTGGCTGCTCTCCTGGCTGGACCACTCATCGGCGCTGCGTCGCGCCATCGAGGCGGGCCGCCAGGCCAGGCCCCAGCACTGCGCCCACACCTACCCCCTGTGCAGGTGGGCGGCGCCCGAAGAGGAGTTGCTCCAGCTGCTGCAGAACAACGTGCAGCTCAAGTGAGCCAAGGTGGGTGAGGAGACAGGAAGCTCATCTTCGGCTTCCTCGGATGTCCTTGAATGCAATCCAAACCCCATTGACGGCATCTTGAAACGAATCTTAGTTTATTTGTAATCAATAGTATTAGCAAATCGTATATAAAATGTGAAATTACAAAGAACAAAATCAAATTTCGGTTAGCATATTCCAAGTATGGATAGGGAATTTCTAAGAACGTCAAAGGTAGACATAAACAGGACAAAGGACATGCAATAATCTGGCTATGGGCAAAGATTGGAATTGTGGAGTCAAAAATTCAACTGAATTGACGAAATCTGCACGACTTAATTAAAACATTGAACTTATTTAATTGCGACTTAAGCCTAAAGTTATTATAAAACATTTTCTCAAAGTTGCTTTCCTCCTCTCAAATATTTGCAATATAAATGTTTTTTTTTTTTTTTATTTTTTCATTTTTTTGGTTCACAGATTTCGCACTTGATTGTTTTTGTTCGGATCGGAACCGTCACCAAAATTTACTTTTCTTGAGCCTTCAAGCGAAATCTGCGAACTTTCTTTTAGTTATTTTTTTTTCTCAACTTATTTCAATAAAGTTTGTGTGTGTGTGTGTGGGTGTGTGTGTGTTGGTTGGTCTCGTCTCGGTGCGCGTCGTCAACTTTCTTGTTGCATGTAGAAACATCTGGACTTAGCTACATGGTGTATATTCATCTGTTCTAGGCAGTTAAAGTTGCTACTATTCAAAAAATATGCGGGCCCTCCCTCCCCTCCCTCCGCTCCTCCGCTCCTTCCTCTAGTCTTACGTAAGGCTCAAAATTCAATCTTCTCGGGGTGTGTGCCAAACAAAAACGGAAAATGTGGATAACAAATGCAATGGGTCCGGTCTTGGTCGCGGCGTCTAGGGTATCTCCAGGCAGTCCAGCACCGCCTCGAACTCGTAGGCCTCGCTCATGTTGTAGTCGTCGCCGCACAGGTCCATCAGGTAGGGAGCGGGGAGCAGCGGATTGCTGCTGTCAATGAAGGATATGGAGGACTTGCGGCTGGTCGTATTGCTGGTCATGGGCTCCTCCTCATCCTGCTGCGGCGGCTGCTGCTGCTGCTGCTGCTCCTGCGGCGGCGGTGCCGGCGGCACTGAGGCCACATCGAGCGTCGCCTGGGGGCCGCGTCGCAGCTGCTTCTGCAGCGGTGATCCACCGGAAAGGGACGCCTCGGCCCGGTCGTCGATGCCACTGTCACTGGAGGCGTCCGTGTCGCAGGCGGTCAAGGCCGGCGGCATCGAGTCGTCGAAGGAGGCCACCGAGCTGGCGTCGCCATCGCCGCCGAAGACCGGCGACAGTTGCAGATTGATGCCGCTGATCAGCGGGTTGTGGGGGTAGTTGCGCAGCACCGACGCGGTCGCCGTGTGGCAGTGCAGCGGCATGGCGTACCTGGCGGCGGGGCCCGATACCAGGCCGGGCGACACCAGCTGGTCGAGAGAGTTGTCGTCGATCATCATCGGCACGGAGGCCGACTCATTCAAGTTATCCTGTTAAGGGGGGAGGAGGAGAAGAGAAGGGGAGAGAATGGAAACGAATTAGTTTGAGTTATCGATAAAAATGTGAAGCAATAGAAGCGGTCGCTAGAGCTGGACGCGTTATCGATTCAAGAATTCATTCATCTGCAATCGATTAATCGATTCGACTTACTCTGAGCCCATTTCACGTGCTTGTAGATGGAACGATTTTCGTTTGTCTCCTACACTCTTACACTTAGCTAATAAATGCAAACGTATCCTAGCTTAAACTAATTAATTACCTAACTTAACAGCACCTACTTAAAACTTAAGCTAGAGCAGCCAACAACAGCAAGAGTGAAAGCGACCCGTCGCGAGCTTCTCCATTTGTTTTCTAAAGTCACGAGACCGGACAATGGCAGGCATCCCCAGCCCACGGCCCCTCCCTCCTCCCCTCCTCCCCGGGGAGCACAAAAGGCTAAGGAGAGCTTAGAGCGGCGGCCGGGCTGGGGCAGGTCCATCAAGAAGTCGAGCACGAAAAGGAGGTCGCCCCAGCAGCTACTCGCTATAAATCATATTTTAATGATGGCCCAGCCGGAATTCGTTACAGTAATAGAAGATGACAGAGCGGGCGGCTGGGGCTGCTGGGGAATATGATTATGCTGTATTTCGGTTACAGCAACAACAGCCAACAACAAGACACACACACACACACGCCACAGGAAATCAAGCTCATATCAATCTTCGAGTGAGCAAGGGGCTCGCTTTCAATAATGAGCTCAAATGGCGCAGATAAGACGAAGAGAAAGTGACAGCCCGGTGCGGGGTTGAGGGGTTGCGGGGGTGCAGGCAAAGTTCAAGTGCAGTGTATTGAACCAAGCGCTGTTTGCAATGCTTTCACAGCGCTAATTGCAGCGCAGTTGGCCATCCTGGGGCGACAAAAGCGAAAGTGCTGTAAATTGATCGATGGCCAAATGGGGCCGAGACAAAGGGGGCCCAACGGACATGTGGCCGTGGCCGGGGCCGTGGCAGCTGTCAGCAGAGGGCAAAGCACAAATCTGCGCCTGGGGGCGGCACAAGG
>JABVZY010000278.1:3946314-3962681 GCA_020883555.1 Drosophila nannoptera | reverse complement strand
TCGGCATATCATTTAAATATTTTACATATTGTGCTGGCGAGCTTGTGTTAATTGTATGCGTTCGCCTCGCGTTGGTATTGAACAACACAACAAAAACAACAACAACAACACGGAAAAAAGTTTCTATTTCTATTTATTGTTTTCAGCAATTTTTATAAAGCACCAAAACTCAAATATTATTACGTGGCGACGCGAAGAGTATATGGAATACGAAAGGGATTCTGTTCGAAATAAATCTTACATATACTATGAAGTATATTATAGTATCAGGTATTTATAGCTCAGTGCTTGAGCAGTATTTATGCCACGATAAAGAAGACTTTGCGCTATTTAAAGTGGAGTCAAGTAATAAATATATTCAATCGAATATCTAGTGCTATCTATTTAATACTTCTTAAAGTACTTTTTAGTATTTAATTATTATTGGGTTGTTGCTGTAATATCGGAAGCAAAAGGCGTCAAGTTGAGCTCTACATGAGCTCAATTAAACTTTGTCAATTTCCAGACAAGAAATCTGTTGCATTGTATATATTTTGTGTGCATTTTTTTTTTTTATTTCGAAGCTCCGCTGTAAACAATGGAATTTTTTGCTTGTTTATTTTGTTTGGGTTTGCATTTCCAGAGTCTCAATCGAGTAGACAAGTATTTTAAAAATTCTCCTCTTTAATTGCGGCTAAGATGATTCGCCCGTAAATCAAATCGAGCTGACAGCTGAGCGCACAGCGAGGTCGTGACTAGGGGATAACGGCGTGATTGACAGCACGATAGTAGATTCCTCGAATTTAATTTGATACAATAAATGGATTATGAAAGAACTTATGCCACAATTTCATTATGCATCAGACGCCATTCTGATGTAAATATAAAGCAAAGGGCTTCAAGAAAGTTAAAATAAATATCTATGAAACTAAATCAATAATTTCATGCTCAAATTTAGCTTATATTTTCCTCGTGAAAACTCATACAATGAGTCACGTGATCAGCTCGTCGCGAGACTGAGACAAATTAGGTTCACAGCTATCAAAATGGTTACTGGCGTCAATAATTGATAATCGAGCATTAAACGAATATAAAATGCAGTCGGAGGGAAGCCAAGAACCAGTTTCAAGAGATATGCACATGGAAAACTGGCGCGCTTTGATTTTCCCAAAGCCAAAGCGAACCGCTTTTCAACGTAAATGCTGTCACGTAGGCCAGCCAGATCAATTTTAAATCAGTTTCACATATTTTTATAATATAGTTTAAAACAAGCATAAATTTGGCATCTTATGTGCTTAACACACAATGCGTGGCCGTTAACCGAGGAACGCCTCTCCGTAACTGTCACAGAGGGCAGAGACCAAAATAAGATAAACATATGGATAAAAACAGAAATGCAAAACAAAAACAACATAAAGGGCTTGGCAAGTGCTCGAACTGTAAATGCTGCGTAACTTCGAAAAAGGCGCCCTTCTATGCGATTTTCATGAAAATAAGTCAAAAAAACACATGAGAATTCCATGACGAGTCACAACTCACATTTTCCGCATTCATTTTACATACAAAAGCATAGATATGTTTCTCTGTCTCTGTCGCGCTCGTTATGCTCCGCCATAATCAGCTGTAGGGTATCAAAAGCCGAAAACAAAACAAAACAAACTGATAAACTCTCCACAACGGACAGCAACGACAATAACAAAAACTGGTTGCTCGCCCCAGACAGTAGCAACAGGTTTTTCTCTCTTCTGTCTTCTTTGGCTTGACTTCAAAAATAAACCGTAGCAGAGATGAGGAGAACCACAGCCCAGCTGCGGGGAGGTACCAAATTAACTGCATTTGTCTAAATATAGAATGAACACACGGGCCCGCCTGCGATCACTCAAGGATATATCGATCAACTTCCTGGGCCAGAGATAAGATTCAATGCGAGGTGAATAACTCTGCAACATGAGGCGTAATTATGGTTGCACATTTTCTCATTTGTGATTGGATTTTATGTATGTCTTTTATTTCTATTGGAGTTTTATTTTCTGCTTCCACATTCAAGGTAAGGTCTCGGTCAGCGCGTTCTCTTTTGGTGTCTGCCTTCGCTCAAAAGCTGTATAATTATCGCAAATGCAAAAAGTCAAGCGTGATTAATGATTAGCTTTAGATTTCTTGTGTGCAAAGGAAACTATATGTCGCCCCGTGCAGCGCCTGACCCAACTGTCGCTCTGCTGGTTAATGTACTGATTCATCAAAACGTGTAAGAAATCTAAGTTGTTATATAAAACAATTTATTTCACATACGATTATGGAATTATTGCAGTTCACTCAACAAAAGAATATACAAATAACACATTTCCCTTTCATGAAGAATATATGCAACAAGTTGCAAATGGCAAGTGGCATATGTGGCAGGTTAAATTTTTGTATGCGCCGCCTGCTTCTGCTTCACGATTTTAGTCTAGAAAACTCTAATCTTAACGGTCGTAAGCCTAATTCTTTAGCTGAGATACGGTCACACTTTATCATATCTCCAGCAAGGCAAAAGAAATGTAAAGGGATTTGAATGCCAACCCCTTCAGCTAATGCTGGATAGGGTGTGCAATTACTGTCAATAGTTATTTCGCGCAACCCTTTTAAAAAATAACATCCAATGTCAACGCAAGATCGGCGTCACAGCCGTTCACATCGATGACGATGATGACGACGACGACAACGCAGAAACAGCAACAGAAGAAGCAGCGGCTGAAGAAAAAAGAAAGCAAATTGCTTATGCAATACGCGACAGCCGATCCGACTGATCACATGGCGGGAGTATTAGATTATTATTTACTTGTTTATGTGGCTGTTGAGCATTGAAGGGGGTTGACCATAACTCACCTTCGTTTCTCCTTTGGTTTACCGCTCGCGGTCAAGGCAACACCTGCTGCACCAGCACCAAGAGTAGCGCTCGACGACTTGGCACCAGAGTTAACGGACGACGACGTTGCGGCTGCGGCAGCGGCGCTCCTTTGCTTTTGAGCCTCCGCTGCCGCCTCGATAGTATCAATTAACGAGACCATTTTCTATTAAATGATAAAGCCTTAGCTGCATTCAAAAATGTTAATGTAAGGCTTTTTGTTAACTTTTCAGCTTTCTATTCAATTGGTATTAAAGACTTTTCCTGTGAATTTTTTTCGCACAGTTGAGACTCTTCGTAACTGATTTTATATTGTTTTGTCTTTTTTAATTTGTTAATAAAAATGGAAAAATCACCAATACAAAAGGAAGTACTTTGTATATTTTCAATTTCGTTTTCGTAGCACTTTCGTATACCCCAACACGTATATGCCTTTATACGTAGTTTCTTAATTGTATGTGTGCGTATATTTTCGTCAGTATGCAACACACTTTTCTATGGAAAATAATTTCAACTGAAACACTGTAGTAAAATTATGTATTTCATTGATTGTAGAGATATAGAAATATTTTTTTGAAAGCAATATGCACAACACTCACTTCACTGGCGGCTGTTGGTAATTGGACTTTCTATTTTGTTACTGATTTCGTAGCGCGCTCGAACTGCAAGACACAAGGTTATTTACTTGTTTTGATTTATATATTTGGCCAGTAGGTCGATCTAATTGCACTGCAATCGTAAAAGCTATTGCACTTTAAAATTTTGCACAGATTTGATATTAAATTCACGTTTTAACGATTCACATGTGAGATTTATTCGCACATATAGCATTTTACAATGCGTTTAACAACATTTTCGTCACGGTTTTCATAAGTTTTCTTATTTTTCTTATGGTGGTCGGCCGATTGAGTGCGGTGGCCAGACGATAACTAAGCGATTCAAATCAATAGCAACATTGTGTCATATGATTGCGTTGTTGCAAAATACCAAATATACTACATTTTAAATGAAACAGAACTTAAATATTTTAAGAAAAACGTAAGCCTAAATGTCGTTAGATAGAATGTAAAAAGTAATTATTAAAATTTAACTTTTGACGACTATCAAAATATAAAGTTCTTTTCAGCATTAAATAATTCAATGGAATTCGAAGAATAACACAATGTATTATTACTTTTTTTTTATTAAGTTTTACTCTACTTTGGAAACAGTATTAGAAGTAATTTGTGATTTAAGTTCTGCATTCGCTGGTGAAGCTCCTCCTGAGAGACCATCTACATCTTTTATATCAGTTCCGCTATCACTCATGACATCACCAAGCGCATCGTCGTCATCGGCGCTATTGGCCTTATTATAGACGGTCGGATATTGTTGGAAGCAATCCTGCATTTTACGAAATGCCTCATAGCAATCAGAACCTTTCGGGTCCGCCTCGCTGTAATGAAAGCAGGAGAACGCCTCTCGGAAATCTACTCCGCACGGTCCAGTCGCCATTCCGCCTAAACAGGGGCAGCTCCAATTAATTTTGCCATCTTTGGTAATTAGTCCTTGTGGAGGTTCAGGTGGTGGTAATTCAATGGTACTAGGTGTGGAATGGTCCTCTTTTGTGGCAAAGATAACCTTGTCTTTCCCAAACACCTTGCAATACGACATGTTTAATATTTTACAGCCTCAGCTCAGCTTCTTCAGAAATATCCTCTTCGTTTAAATACTTCTGAAAATCAAGCGGCGTTTTGCTTGATTGAAGAACTTTAAAATGACAAGGTACACCTTGGTAATGGCCAATCAATGTAATTGCCGTGTGTGTGCGCTTAGAAAACTCCTCTGGTACGCGGAAGACGACACGCCTTTGATTGGCGCAGAATTTTATGATTTGCAAGGTGGTGCTTCCACCTATGTCGCCGAAGAAGTTTTCCAATGAATTCAACACACAGCCCCGAAAATAAATAGGTGTTAGTTCAACTTTATCCAAGTCTCGAAATTTCCTTCGGAAAGAAAATCATTACTAAAATTGTTCATGTAAGGGGAACTGTGTTGCAACAATGTGCACGTGTGCGTCTGCTTTTTCTTATTTTTGTAGACTTACAAATGCACATCGAAGTAATGATATCCTATCATACTTCTGTTGACGAACTTTAATATAAATTTGCGATCTTTTTGGCGGTTGATTGATACTATATCCAGATGTAAACGCCGCAGTTTGTTTTTATGTAATTCTTTCGCTTATTACTAGTCGACTCTTTCTCAATGTTCCTCTTTCTTCTTCTTCTTGTTAATTCTCTCCCTTTCTATGAAATCAACAGCTGACTAACGCGTCTACTTTGTGAATGGTAAAAAAACTTAATTACATTTCACAACGGAGCGCGCGTATTTTTAATAATTTTGGCAGGACACATTTTAAAATTTTGAACAGTAATCGTTACAGCAAAAGCATCATTGACGTATTGACCTTTGTATCAAAATGGAGCAAAGGCAACGAACAGCTGACAAGCAATCGGACGTGGCCACTGGCACCACGGCCGACGTTTCCGATGATGAAGAAGATGCCGGGCCACTGGATGTGGTTAAGCTTCAGGTATGAAAGACTAAATTAACTATATTTTATATGGAAATATAACCAGTAAATTCTGCAGGGGAATAACATCAATCCCAGAGACATTAAGCTACTGCAGCAGGCAAATTTGCATACCGTTGAGTCGGTAACATATGCAACACGTCGCCAGCTGTTGAACATTAAGGGTCTTGGCGAATCCAAGGTGGATCAAATAATAAAAGAGGCCCAGAAGCTGGTGCCTCTAAGCTTTACAAGCGCACGAACGTTTCATCAAATGCGTTCGGAAGTGGTTATGCTAACAACTGGTTCTAAAGAGTTGGACAAGTTACTCGGCGGCGGCATTGAGACAGGCTCAATTACGGAAATATTTGGTGAATTTCGTTGTGGCAAAACACAAATCTGTCACACGCTGGCTGTAACCTGTCAATTGCCAATCAGTCAAAATGGCGGCGAGGGCAAGGCATTGTACATTGATACAGAGGGTACGTTTCGCCCGGAACGCCTTACCGCAATAGCACAGCGCTACAATATGGAAGAAGCGGATGTACTGGACAATGTAGCATGTGCACGTGCCCACAACACTGATCAGCAAATGAAACTGGTTCAAATGGCAGCCGGCATGATGTTTGAATCGAGGTGACTATAGCGTTTGCGATGACGTAGAGACACAGTAGTAATTACTTTTTACATTTAGATACGCTCTAATCATAGTGGATAGTGCCATGGCCTTATACCGCTCCGAGTACATTGGACGTGGTGAATTAGCAGCGCGTCAAAACCATTTAGGCCTATTTCTGCGCATGTTACAACGACTAGCAGATGAGTTTGGTGTCGCCGTGGTTATCACTAATCAAGTGACGGCTCAAGTAGACGGGGGAGGCTCCATGTTTGTCGCCGATGCTAAGAAGCCGATTGGGGGTCACATCATGGCGCACGCATCGACAACACGTCTATATTTGCGAAAAGGGAAGGGGGATGCGCGTATATGTAAGATCTACGATTCACCTTGTCTCCCCGAATCGGAGGCGATGTTTGCAATACTACCTGAGGGAATCGGAGATGTTAAAGAAAATGATTAGCACTAAATGCAGTAAATTAATAATTTTTTTTTTTAGTTGGAAGTCATACGATAGATATAATCCATCATGCAAAGTTTGTATAATTAATAATTATATTAGGGGTTTTATATAATAAATAAATATCTATGTTAAGGCAAAAAATAGAATCTTAAAAGTTTTGCTTTTTGCTAAAGCTTATGCAGAGAAATGCAAATGTACTATGTGAATGTAATGAAATGAAATCCAACCGTTTCAAACTACGCCTGCTCCACTTCGAGTTGTTCCGATTCAATCCATGTAAACTGTAATAAGCAAAAGTACTGTAAATCGGATTAGACAAATATTGTTTCCATACATACAAAATAAATAGTATTGATCCAGAAAGATTAATAACCATTAAAGATTGCGAAGAGTTCTCAAAACCGTGCGCAATCCTTTATGCCAATTGCAGTAAAATGGAAAATACACGAAATTTATCCACGATAAACCCTTGCAATGATTCGAAAGGCATCTGCCTCTCCAAACACCATCCTCCGAGCTTTACAATAAACTTATTGTAAACTACGTCAAGCATTTATTTATTTATATTCGCACAATCATGATCGTGTATTTAATTTGTATATATTAATATAATTATTAGCACTTGTATAAGAGTGTATTTAATAATTGATTTTCGGATTGCTGATGCAGCTTTCTGAAATGTTATCCGTGAAGAGATATACTGATTTAAGTGTGGCGCCCAATGTGGCGTGCGATTACATCTAAAAGCAAGCAACCAGTTCAATTGGTTAACGTGTCAAATTCAACGTACTTATAAAGAGGGATTAGCAAAACAAACTTCCCAGACGAAAGTTTTCAACTAAGCATTAACTGTGGGAAGAGAAATCGTGAAATGAAACAATGATTGTAGAATATGTGTATTTCAGACACACCTTATGTAGTTTTATAGCGGGCAGCTCTTGCTGCCTTGGCTAATTTTCAGTTTTTCGCAGCCAACTCTTGCTCCTCCTTGCTCTTGACCAAATTTTCGTAGCTGCTCTCACTCATCGAGATGCGCAGATGATCATTAATATTTTTCGTGTAATTCCTATAGATTCTGACCTTTTCACAAAAGTTTACCCAGAAATTCTCATCCAGATTTGGCTCATTCTCGAAGAGGGCTTTGTAGCCATTATATATGCTCGTCGAAACTTTACGAATTACTTCCGCTTTTTCTTTGAACTCCAACTCATCTGATACATCCATTTTCCAGAGTGCCAAGTTGCCAACATACCGCCGTAATCGGCGCACTATATCCACGCACTCCGGGTTGCGGAGCAGCATCAATTTATTTAGCTCAATTTCCTTTAGTTGGTCCAGTGTCTCCAGACACTTGCCGACATTGGCGCGACGCAGCCCGAGACATTCGCGCAACTGCTGTGACAACTGTATGAAGTCACGCTCCATGAATAAGGCATCCTCCTGCTTAATCAGCTCCTCAATAAACCGGACAGCCTCCTGTTTGGGTATCTGATTGCGCGTTGGCTCAATTATAATACGTTCTGGCATCGATTCTGCGGCAATTTGCCCCGATTCCAATTTTAACTTCAAGTCGTTAGCCTCTTTGCGTGCCTTTTCCATCCACGCCTCTTCGTCAGCTGGACTTTTAAAGCTGGCGGGCTTCTTATAGTTTATATCTATGCCCAAGCATTTGGCCGTCGGCATGTACACCATCAGAAGATCAGTAGGTGTGGCCTGATTGAGATATAATTTATGAATATTATAGCAATAATAATTTATTAACTCATACTACTTACGGTTGCCTCACGTGACCTCATCTGAACTGGTGTTCTAGGCTTTAATTTTTTCGAAGCAGTACGTTTGGCCTGCACACGCTTCCTTTTAGGAGGCGGTGAATCATTGCTTGTATCCTCTGTATCGCCATCAACGTGCGTAGGTTTTGCCTTTGACTTGCGCTTCGGAGCTACAGCACCATCCTCTGCTTCTCCCGCACCGTGCGCTTTTGACTGCTGCTCAGTGTTATCCGGTGTAGCTGCGGGCACCGGTGTAGCTGCGGTCGATGATGTAGCATTGGAGGTACACTCCGTAGAGAATTCCACCGGCGATTCAACTGTGCTTTCATCGGTACTACCCACCAAATCGATTGGTGCCGAATCTTCACCATAAAGTGCGTTCTCAATTTGATCGATTGCTTCGCTGAACTTGGCCCTTTTCATATTCTTGGGATTGGCAAACTTCTCCTTACTCTCCACATATGAAAAAAGATCCTCGGTTTTTATATTGGCGGTTTCCCCAGTACCGTAAAAGTAAACATTATACTTTTTGTTCTGGTATTTTGTTATCTTTGCTGGCCACGCGGGGTAGCCCTTCACTTTCGCGAATACCAAATCGCCGATATTAAAAGATTTCGTTATCTTTTCTTTGCCCATTTTAAACATTCAATAACTGACCAAATTTCTTTCAATAATATAAAATTTGCTCTGTGGCCAGTTAGCGTCTGCTGCTATTTCTCTCATCCACCAAAACTCGCGCTTTGCTCTTCTTCTTATGTATGCAATATTCTCAATCTTATCAAATGAAATATATTTTGTGGCTGTACACGGAATGAACAGCTGTTGTATAAAATACAAAGTGACATTCACAGCAATTCTTACAAGTATACTGTTCATAAACTGTTTTCAACAGGTGTTGGAAATGAGTTCAAAAACAAAGTTACAATTACAAATATTTAATGATTTATTTAAAGAATTCCGTCGACTAAGAAGGATAGAGCAACGACAAACCAACCTTTCAAATAGGGCAGTAAATAATTGATGAATCCCTGTGCGAAAAACATTCTGATAGATGAACTCAAGTCCACGTAATTTATTTATTGCGCTTGGGTCGTAAATTTCACTTATTAAATAAGAAAAAAGTATTAAAAAAATAGGATAAAATACGCATTGTATATATATTTTATTTAGAACATTTCTAGATAAGATTTTCGAACTGTTCAAAATGTTGAAATCATCTTATATACTGGGCACAACTGTCGATACACTTGGGAACATTCGACAAGTTCTTAATTGATTTTGTGTATCGTAGATTATCGAATGTTAGATACATCGATTGTGGAAACGAAAATGAGCGCAAAAAAGGTGAACAGCTTTTATATTTATTACTAAAGTAGAATTTTAACTGAATTATATACAGAAACCATGGGTACGGTCAGCATTCAGCGAACTAAGTATAACACCAAAATCAAATTCTGATGTGGTGCCTATAAAACGCACAAGAAGCGCTACTCTCAGAGCAGCAGATAATACAAGGAGCAAAATTAAGAATATAACGCCCAACACAGAAACAGTGGTAGATGTGCCAGTCAACGGTGATGAGCTAGATTGTCCCAGTACAGTTATACCGGTGGTCAGCGATAATTGGATGGATTGTTTTTCTCCTGTTTCGAGTGAAGATCTGGCTGTGCATCCCAAGAAAGTCGGAGATGTACGCAACTGGTTCCAACACTGCAACTTGATGTGTAGAAGGCATCCTGCGCAAATTTGTCTTCTGACAGGGCCAGCTGGTTCTGGCAAAACAGCGACCCTTCGCGTACTCGCTGAAGAGTTTGGCTATGAGCTTCAAGAATGGATCAATCCAATTGACTGCGAAGAAATCAATGTGTTGGGCGATCAACCCAACGAGTGTTCTCATGTGGGATCTCAGTTAGCGGCTTTTAAGAGCTTTTTATTGCGAGCATCACGCTATAAGTCCCTACTGGCAAAGCATAACAAACGTATGCTGCTAGTTGAGGACTTTCCCAATGTATTCTTGAAGGATGGAGCAGCCGTCTTCGAAGAATTGTTAGAGTAAGTTGTATTGTTGTATTTACACCCATCCGCTATAGCTCCAGATTATTCTAGAGAGTATGTAAACTACGGTAAGTCGCCGTTGGTTTTCATAGTAGCCGACAGCAAGTCTCGTGTCCTCAATATCAGTTACAAGCTGTTCACGGATCAGCTGAAAGCCAATCTGCGGATAGAGCATATCAGCTTTAATCCTATAGCCGCGACCATAATGCAAAAGTCAATGAAACGCTTTACAACGCTAATGCAGCAGGCGCAATACAAGGTCCTGTATAAGGCTCCCACTCAATCGGTCCTTGATTCAATTGTTGTGTGTGCCCAGGGGGATATACGCAATGCACTGATCAACCTGCATTTTGGCTCACTAAGAGGTGCACCCAGTGTGGCCACCAAACAGTTGAATGTAACTGCTCCAGGCAAAGGTCGTAATCGGAAAGCAACATCTACCTTAAAGTCCATTGGTCGGGATAGGTCCATAACCATGATGCACGCTCTTGGCCGCGTCTTCAATCCTAAATGTAAGATATGAAAAGAGATTTATCAAAGTAGTCTCATAAATAATTCTATTACAGGTAATGGCGATACGGACAAGAGTCTGCTGCACAGCCCCGAGGAATTGAGTGAAGCTTTTTCTACGGAACCAAGAAACTTCTTAAACTTCATACATGCCAACTATCTACCGCATTTCCAGGACATTGACAGTGTCAATGCTGCGATCCACGATTTGGGAGTGGCGGATATCCTGCTCCAGGAGTATCGAGATGATTCTTTGTCCTTGGTGGCTCTGAACATTGCCGTGCGTGGTTGCATGGTGTCTAACATGGCACCCGTTACTGGCTGGATGCCTGTGCGTGGGCCCAAGCGCCTCGCCATTGAACCACAGGTCGCGCCGGGGGAGCAAAAACTGTTGGGCGCGGCATACGCAGGTATTTCGAAACGGCTCTACGCCAGTGAATACAGCTCCTTTATAAAAACTATAGCCGAAAACACTAAGTGAAATTAATTTATTTATTATCTAGCAAATTCTAAAAAGAAAAGTTTGTAAAATAGATGGAAGAGTATTAAGAGTCCGATATCATTATTCATCGTTTTATTCAATTACAAATCGGAAAGCTATATACGATTTCAAAAAAACTCCGTATCAATTTGCCACGCAACACTTTAAAAGCAATTTTGGTGGTTCTGTGGCGAGAATTTCAAAATTTTCATTTAAGCATAAGTTAATTTATTTTATAAAATGAGTTTTCTCTGCTGTCAATGTGAAGCTTTTGCAATTATCTTCGAGCGATAGCATCATATTATATAGGGTCTTCTTTTGGCGGACTTACAGCTACAATTTAGGCTTTAAATGATACCTAAGAATTAACGTTTCTAGTACAAATAAAATATCAGCTATTTACAGTTTCAAATTAGTTTACACAGTTCTACATAAACGTTTACTTTGAAGCTTCGACTACTGCATCGTTATTCTTTGCGTCTTCACTGGAGTTGTCATCCTCATCCATGTGGTTGCCGTCCAACAGAAGCAAACGCTCCTCTTCATTGGCATGACCATTCAATTGGGCATCAATAACAAGTTGAGGTGAACCGGATTGGCTACGACTGTGCCGCCGAACATTGGGTTCAGCATGACCATTGGCAATATTTAAGTCAGCTACTCCCATTTCGTGCCCATCGCTGCTCGAGGAAGAGCTGGATGTGGTGGAGGATGTTGAACTGCTGCTATCACTTTCACTGTCCTCGCTTGACGAGTCCATGGGCTGGCTAGGTGGTTGCTGGCGTGCCTCCAGTTCGCAAACTGCGCTGGCCGTGGGCGCAGTAGCTGATGGAGGCGAAGCGGCAGCCGCGATTCCAGCGATTAAGGTCGGTGAGCGCGACCGTAATATATTAGATCGCAGTACTTTGGGCAAATGAAAGGAAGGTTCAAATTGATTATTTAATAAGATGTGCAACGTAGAGATGTTACTCACTATGATTTTCGCGTGTTAATTCCCGGATCTTTTCCTCCAAAGCGCGAATCTTGAGACCAAACTCCTTTGATATATTCTGTGCGTTAAGACTCTGTTGTCGTTGTCGCCCCTGATCCTTTGCATAGCGATCTTCAATCTGTAAGCACTCTTGTATGAGATCTTGTTTGCTCATTGCTTCCAATCGTTCGACGCGCGCACGTTCATAAACGTCCGAGAATTCTTTGGACAGAAATAATTCCTGATCCTCGGTCTGCGAACCAAAGCAATTGTCGTCAAAGTCATCCCTAGGCAACTCGGACATATGCTCCTCCATCAGAAAGCCGTTCGTGTTGTATGGCACAAGCAGCGAACGCGATCGCAGCAGTTTACTGCGAGCGCTACTGCTGCCACCAGCAGATGCACTGTTAGCGGTGCTCGTTAATCCAGCATCTAATTTCCATGAAGGATACTGATTCTTCGTCTTCTTGGGCAGCAGTTTTGATTTCTTTCCGCGTCGATGCTTCCGTCTTTGTTGCGTGCCACACTGAGCACTTTCTACAAAAAATAAAATAAAAAGCAGATTGCATTATTGTTTGTTCAAGTGTCCTATGTTAATAACGGCAATCAGCCAAGGGCGACTTGACAACTCTATAACTCTGTGCCAGCAACATCAACAGACAAATCCTATCGATGTCAATTTTTAAGATAGTCGCCATTGTAGCTTGCATACGCACGAAAGCTAACAATGTTTGCTCATCTGCACAAGGAAAGTGTACCTGCTTTTGCAGCTTCGGCCATTGAAAATTCTCACGGAATTCGGTGTATTTTTACTTTAACCACAGGTTGATATTTTTCACTTTATAAATGCTTAAGCAATTTTATTTAAGTCCTGAGCTCAATGCTGAAACAGCGCGAATAAAGTAAGTCTACAAGAGCATCGACCGACTAATCGATATAGAACCCGAATTTTCGGGATATATCGATATTATATTGTTCTCCATCGATATATTACTATAATGCTTTCTCGCTAAGTGAATGTATTTTTTAAAGTAAATAATGTATAACATTTTAACTCTGGATAAAAACACAACAGTATAACAATATACATTATCGATGATGTCTGAGTTTTTTATTAGAGGCGTTTTTACATTTCTAAGTTTATAATGTTTTTAATATTTTAATGAGCATTTTCAAATATCCCTTTATCGGAATGTACCGAATTTGACGTATCGAATTCATTTAGAAAATCCAAGTGAACTATAATTGTAGACTTGTTGGTAGTTTTTTCTTTTTTAAAAAGCCCGCGAAAGCTGCAGATGACAAAAAGATTTTGTAAGGACGATGTAAGAATTGTAATTCTAAGAAAAAATTAAAAATAGTTAAATTCTTTAGGATTTCAGGTTTTCATGTATCCAATCGATATATGAAGCCACACGGGTATAAATATCTGGCCAGTCCGGACTTGGACATGGCACAGGGCCAAAAGATAACAGACCTCCAAGAAGATAGGCATTATTCTTGAATAGCATAAGTGGACCACCAGCGTTACCAAAACAGTCATTAGCTAAAGCAGCGCCACATAGTTGAGATGATATAATCTGTATGTTTTGAGCAGCATATTGCTTTTGACATTTTTCGATGGATTCTATGATAACCTCACTTTTCTTCAAGCGTGAACTATTTCTGGCTTTCCAGCCGGCTACTTCAGTAACCAAATCCTCCAACTCATCAGCACGTAATTGTTTATTTGGAAGGCAAATAGGCTGCGTGTAGTCGTTGAACTGTGCCACTTCTTTCATACGTATCAAGGCAATATCATTCGCCTGATTCAAACCGTCTTTGTTATATAGTGGGTGTACCACGATTTGTTCAACGAGCGCGTCATGATATGGTGGTGCACATTCTGTTTTTTCGGGCGCATGTGAAACCTGGCAATCTGGATTCGTAAGCGTATCCCATTCACCCAGCCGTACTGCGTTCACTCTCCAGCCTTGTTTACTTATCGCCGGACCAGCTACGCAATGTGCCGCCGTTAGAACATATCGCCCGCTGATCAAGACTCCACCACAAGCATGAATTTTTTCTTGATTTGCTGCGTAATTACAAAAACAAATTATATACATAATACATATTAAATAAAATTAAAATAAACACACAAAAAAAAAAAAGAATGATAAGAACAAATTAATTATAATGTGCTTCGCAATACATACGTTTCGTATATTCAATCAGAACTACCCATGGGAACTCATTAATCTTTGTTTCGGAATCATTGGAACGCTGCCATTTGAACGCACCACAATCATATGGGAGTAGTGGATGCCTTAAGGCACCTAAGCCATCCTTTCCAAGTTTGATAGATGTATCCAAAGGACAGCAAACCTTAATAAATAATTTTCTGTCAAAGTTTTGCATCCCCCATTAGTTTCATAAATTCTCTCAATTACTTACGTTTACATCTCCGCTTGCCTGTATATTGCATTGATTCACCTGTAAAAGATTTCTTTCCGATTCAGAAATATTTATTTTAGTTAAAATATTCATAAAGAGTTCACATTGCCGTATGGCGATGCATTGTCCCGCGACCCGTCCACCTGAGATTAACGACATACAATCACCATGTCGCTGGGCTACAAATAAATTCACTGTATAAATGCTGACTTAGACCAGTTTGGGAATTCTCCCATATAATTACCAGATACGTTGTTTATCACACAGCAAACAACAACCGTGAGCAGAGCCATAGACTGCAGGCTCCGAGCTTTGTGATCTTTCATGCTTAGTAGCTTTCACAAATGTAAGGCGAGCGTTTGAATTTTCAACAGCAGCGACCGATGAATGAAGCGAAACGCTTTCAATGGCAACCGTCAAGCAAGTTGGTTGTCTTACTACTGCCAATGCGAGAGAGCTAAGAGTATGTGCGAGAGAATGGTACCAGATAAGAAATTAAGCCGCTCCATGACTTATTAAGTGACAAGTATTCAGCAATGAACCCTGTTCAAAAAGTTTACAACCGTTATTGTTGCAGTAATTCGTAAAACAAGGTTACTTAATGCCGACTTTAAAATATATTACCGTTCTTCCAGTAACTGTTACTTTTAAACCAAATTCCATAATTCACTCACTCTCCGCTAGTCCTATGTTAACATCACAAGGCTGCTGTTAAGTTTGAATTATATGTTCTTTCGCGGTATTGGCTTAAAATTTATCTATTGATAAAGTAGACACTACAAAATAAAAAAGAAACACAAAATGCTTGACAAGCCCTCAACGAAATGTTCCATAGTAACAAATAAAAATAATAGAGATGGAAATCTTGTTAAGAGTAACAACGCTTATTGTTAACATTTCAGCAAAATGTAAAGTGTCTGTTGCGAGTGTGTATGGTTGTTAACATTTTTACACGTATGCGCACACACGCTCAAAAGTTCGCAGACGCGTGAAAAAATTAATTTAATAAAATAAACGCATTTAAGCCTATGCAAAATCTACTAAAACACGATAAAGTGAACCAATAAATATTTTTCTATAGCTAGAGGATTGCCTGGCTTTGTCAACAAGAAGATTTAAGGTTGAAAATTGCATTTGAAAGTGATTACGGTGCAAAGAAAAAATTTTCTGCAAAAATTCCCAGGTCTGTTTCTGGCATAATTGATGTGTGTGTGTGAAGTTGTGCAAGTGTTGGTGAGTTTGAACGAACCGCGCTGTTTGAGAGCGCTGAATAGCTAAAGCGTGTGTATGTGTGAACGTGAATGCAAACAGAAGCAAAGAGCGCGGGAAAAGCAGGCATCTAGAGTTGTCAAAATGTGGGCAAAAATTATACATTTTGTACTTCCAGTCTAAATTAAAGTTATAATATATTAAAGCCTACAATACACAGTCAAGATTTTAATCGAAGGCTAAAATTATAAATGATTCGGATAGAATCATCCAAAATTGGAAATAAAACTTTTCTTCGATATAAGCGGCAACTCTGCATTTGGGAGGGTACCTAAAAACAACAAAACCAAGTGTATTGCGCGCGTCGTTGCGGCGCCAGTTTGACGTTTGGCTCGTCATCAGACGGTTGGGTAAATTTTTTCTCTCAGTTGCTGCTGTCGC
>JABVZY010000278.1:3882747-3894709 GCA_020883555.1 Drosophila nannoptera | reverse complement strand
CGAGCTGTTCGATCTGCTCTGTGTGGCAACGACAATGCGCCAGATATTGGCCCTGCATCGGGCCATGTGCGAGGCGGTGGGCCTGCGCCCGTCGCCGCTGAACGACTTCTATCCGAAGCTGAAGGCCAAGGTGCGATCGTGGAAGGCCCAGGCGCTGTGGAAGAAGTTCGATGCGCGTGCCGCACATCGGGTTTATGGCAAAGGCAACGCCTGCACCGGGACTCGTGTCCTGGTCATTGGGGCCGGTCCGTGCGGCCTGCGAACGGCAATCGAGGCGCAGTTGTTGGGCGCCAAGGTTGTCGTATTGGAGAAGCGTGATCGGATCACGCGCAACAACGTCCTGCATCTGTGGCCGTTTGTAATCACGGATCTGAGGAATCTGGGTGCCAAGAAGTTCTACGGCAAGTTCTGTGCCGGCTCCATCGATCACATTTCCATCAGGCAGCTGCAGTGCATGCTGCTCAAGGTGGCCCTGCTGTTAGGCGTTGAGATCCACGAGGGCGTCAGCTTCGAGCAAGCCCTGGAGCCGACCGGCGACGGGACTGGCTGGCATGCGGCGGTCACGCCGCCGGATCATCCGGTTTCCAACTACGAGTTCGATGTCCTAATCGGAGCAGACGGCAAGCGTAATATGCTGGACTTCAGGCGGAAGGAGTTCCGCGGCAAATTGGCCATCGCCATAACTGCCAACTTTATCAACAAGAAGACCGAGGCAGAGGCCAAGGTGGAGGAGATTAGCGGCGTGGCCTTCATCTTCAATCAGGCCTTCTTCAAGGAGCTGTACAGCCGAACGGGCATTGATCTCGAGAATATCGTCTACTATAAGGATGAGACGCACTATTTTGTGATGACCGCCAAGAAACATAGTCTGATCGATAAGGGTGTAATTATCGAGGACATGGCCGATCCCGCCGAGCTGCTGGCACCGGCCAATGTGGACACACAGAAGCTGCATGACTACGCCCGTGAAGCGGCCGAGTTCTCTACGCAATATCAAATGCCCAATCTGGAGTTTGCCGTGAATCATTATGGCAAGCCAGATGTGGCCATGTTTGACTTTACCTCTATGTTCGCCGCCGAGATGTCCTGTCGCGCGCTGGTGCGCAAAGGATGCCGACTGCTGCAGTGCCTTGTAGGCGACAGTCTGCTGGAGCCTTTCTGGCCGACCGGCTCTGGTTGTGCTCGTGGCTTCTTGTCCAGCATGGACGCCGCCTACGCCATCAAGTTGTGGTCCAATCCGCAAAACAGCACCTTGGGTGTCCTGGCGCAGCGCGAAAGTATCTATCGTCTGCTCAACCAGACCACGCCAGATACTCTGCAACGTGATATCAGTGCCTACACGGTCGACCCGGCCACACGCTATCCGAACCTCAATCGCGAGTCGGTCAACGGTTGGCAAGTGAAGCATCTCATCGACACCGACGATCCGTCAATACTGGAGCAGAATTTCATGGACACGCATGCCCTGCAGTTGCCGCATGTGGAGACGCCCGGCAGACGCAAGCGTCGCAGCGGAGGTGAGTTCTGTGAACAGTCAAACAGTCGCTGGCTTATGTAAATCCGTATGCCTTCCCCCTCAGATACCTTGCCGCAGGGCGCAACCTTGCTGCGTTGGATCAGCGCCCAGCTATCTGCCTTTCAATTCGTTGCCGATCTCAAGGACCCTTCGGATATCTTCCGCAATGGTCGGGTGCTGTGCGCTCTAATCAATCGGTGAGTGGATTTTGGAGCTATGTGGACCTTATGGTTGATTCCGCTTCTCTGCCGTTTAGCTATCGACCCGACCTTATTGATTATGCGGCCACAAAGGAAATGAGTCCGATGGAGTGCAATGAGCTGGCCTTTGCTGTGCTGGAGCGGGATCTGCACATTGATCGCGTTATGAGCGCTAAGCAGTCGATGGACTTGCACGACATTGAGTCGCGCGTCTGGCTGAACTATATGGACCAAATCTGCGATCTATTCCGTGGCGAAATACCTCACATCAAGCATCCCAAGATGGACTTCAGCGATCTGCGGCAAAAGTATCGCATCAATCATACGCATGCACCGCCGGACTTCTCCAAGCTGCTGCAGACAAAGGCCAAGGCCAAGTCACCCATGCAGGATGCTGTCGATGTGCCAACAACGGTTCAGCGGCGCTCTGTGCTGGAGGAGGAACGGGCCAAGCGTCAGCGTCGCCACGAGCAGCTCCTAAACAGCGGAGCTGTGGCCGCTGGCTCTGCAGCAGCCAGTACTGCGGGTCACAGCAATTTGCAACAGGGTGTGTTGACGATAACCATAATACATAAGAAACGCTCCTCCAAAGCTAGCACTGTGTCCACACATCCTCACTAAATTGTATAGCTCGAATAAATATGAATACTTTTTTACCATTTGTGGAAGATCAAGATTTTAGATATTCATATTTATTCTCCTGTCCATCCATATACCATTTTATTGAGGATAGACTGTGAACATCTATAATAAGCTATGTCTACTATCCTTTTAATCTCCCTCTAACTCTTTATTGCAGCGCAAGTTGATACACCGCGTCGGTCGAAGAAACGTCGCCAGGTGGATAAGACGACAAACATTGTGAGTAGATGCTTGGGATATGTCGTGGATTGGTTCACTGGCGCATTAAATGCAGCTTGAAAAGTGTTGCCAAATCGAAATTTTCTGTACATATTACTTATAAATATTCAAGTTTGTAAATTGGCAATTGATGCGCAAGATTTAGGCCCGGCTATCACTTTTCAAGTGTGTCAACAAATACTTTCTTCTCTCTTTCTCTTTCATAAAATTCTCTTTAACGCTCATACAAAACCCAAAAAAAAAAAAAAAAAATCGAAAATTGTAATTTGATTGTTGAACGCTTGCAAATCATAAAAAAAAACAAATTCAAATACGATAAACCAAGGTTAAACTCATACTGAAAACAGCTCTCTTTCATGAACTCAGTAACGTCATAAGCGCATACGAATCCATCAACGAGGTCAGTTCGCTCAGTGTCCAAAGTGTGCCATTTGTCATCCGTGTACATCCTTCACTCTCTGTCTCTCCTCTTGTGAGCGTAACACTCGCGATGTCTTGTACTAATCCAGCCATATCCGATATATCCAGTCGCTAGCTATGTAGTACTCTAGACTAGTCCACGTTAATGTCTATATCATTTAAAAAAAAAAACACCCTCACATGAACACACACACACACACACACTCACTCACTGCGCATACTGTGAATTTGTGAAAACTTGACTCTCCACTCTGCTGCGCAGGAGGAGCGCCAGCAGCGTCTGAAAGAAATCGAGGAGAATCGCCAGGATCGCATGAGCAGGCGGCGACAGCAGCGATTCCATCAGACGCAGAATTTCTACAAGAGTCTGCAGCTGCTGCAGGCGGGCAAGCTGTTGCGTGAAGGCGGCGATGGGGTTGCCGAGGGCGTGGCCGAGGATGGTACACCCTTCGAGGACTATTCGATATTTCTCTACCGTCAGCAGGCGCCCGTTTTTAACGATCGTGTCAAGGAGCTCGAACGAAAGCTTCTTTTTCCCGTAAGCAATAAGGATGTCGAGGATCGCGAGATCCTTCCGTTGCCCGATTGCCTGTTGGCTGACACAAATGCTGCACGCCCTCTCTGTGTTCCTTCCTGTTTTGTCTTGGCTCTGCGCTCTGTTCAGTCTCTGCTCTGCTCTTAACCTCAACGAAACTAACCGAGCTGCAGCTGATCCCTGCTTCTGGCTAACAAGAAACTGCTGAAATATATTTCGAGAGGCTTGTTCCGAGATCGAACATCCGCTAAAGAAAGAGTGTTAATTCGTCGTTAATTCGGTTAAGTTGTTGTCCTAACTAAAAAGCTAAGTTAATATCTAATATCTATGTAAAAAGAGTCTGCCTTGGCCCGAGACCAAAGTAATTTGCGCTTAGTTCGTTCATCTAAAAATCGTAGCTATACTTTTTGGATTGTTGTTTGCGTTTTGGTTACTTTTTGTTTTTGTGTATTCTTGCGCCTACAACGATGAATATATATTTAAATTTTTCCAAATCTTGATTTCTCCACTCCCCACTAAAATGTTGTCCCTGCCCGATCTACAAATAACGCAATCTGACACCCCCACCAAAACACACACACCCACACACACTCGAATGGCGGCTGCAAACACCTCCTCCATTCCCGAACCTAGGATCGCGAACGGGGTGACATACCCTCGGCACTGCCGCGCAATGCCACGGATGAGCAGTTCAGTGATCGGATCAAGAGTATGGAGCAGCGCATGACGGGGCGACCCGGCCACGGCAGTGATAAGAAGCCGAAAGATCTGATGCGTGCCATTGGCAAGATCGATTCGAATGATTGGAATGTGCGAGAAATCGAGAAGAAGATTGAGCTGTCCAAGAAGACCGAAATCCATGGGCCCAAGGGCCGCGAAAAGGTGCCCAAGTGGAGCAAAGAGCAGTTTCAGGCGCGCCAGCACAAGATGTCCAAGCCGCAGCGCCAGGACTCGCGGGAGGCCGAGAAGTTCAAGGAGATCGATACGACCATAAAGAATTTGGACAAACAGCTCAAGGAGGGCCACAATTTGGATGTGGGCGAGCGTGGGCGTAACAAGGTCGCCTCCATTGCGGGCCAGTTCGTCAAGAAGGACGAGAACAATTCCGACGAGAAGAACGCCAGCAGCAATCCCACCAGCAACACCAACAACACTGTAATACCAAAATCTGTGAGTAGTCTTGTGTTCGATCCGAATCATTATCCTTGGTTTCTGTTTATCTGTTCTATCCCGTCTGTATTTATTTGTTACGCTTAAGGCTTGCCTAACTTAGTCGCCGTGTCCTTGTGGTGTAAGGCTCCCAGTG
Organism: Drosophila nannoptera; assembly: GCA_020883555.1. Lineage (NCBI taxonomy): Eukaryota > Metazoa > Arthropoda > Insecta > Diptera > Drosophilidae > Drosophila > Drosophila nannoptera. The sequence goes on along the minus strand of JABVZY010000278.1, from coordinate 3,889,871 downwards.
TTGCTGTTGCTCCTGTTATTATAGATAGCGTGCTTTAAAACTAGGCCTCTCTCTCACACACACACACACACACACGCACACTCACACACACGCATCCTGAGTCTCATTCGCTCATCTGTATTAAGACGCACTCGTGCCATTCATGAATGTTGTTCGAATGCTTCGAATGTATTTGAAATGTTTCTAATGCCGTCTATGGACATCCACAGAGCTCCAAGGTGGCGCTCGCCTTCAAGAAGCAGGCCGCCTCCGAGAAGTGCCGCTTCTGCAAGCAAACCGTTTATCTTATGGAGAAGACCACGGTGGAGGGCCTGGTGCTGCATCGGAATTGCCTCAAGTGTCATCACTGCCACACGAATCTACGCCTGGGCGGGTACGCCTTCGACCGGGACGATCCGCAGGGTCGCTTCTACTGCACGCAGCACTTCCGGCTGCCGCCGAAGCCGATGCCGCAACGGGTTGCCAAAGCGCGGGTAAGTCCAGCCCGGAGAGTCTCATGAGAGTCTTGCGTATTCAACTCGATTCTTGCAGAGATCCGCTGCACCTCAGTCTCCGGCACAGCCATCGACTGCTGTGGCCGCAGCCGCGGCGGAGGCCGTGCAGCCCATGGACACTGCGCCGGGCGGGGATCAAATGGATTTACTGGAAACGTCAAGAGCCGCCGCTGCCTCGGCAGATGCCATGTCCGACGACGAGGCCAATGTCATCGATGAGCACGAGTGGTCGGGACGCAACTTCCTGCCCGAATCCAACAACGACTCGCAGTCGGAGCTGTCCAGCTCGGATGAGTCGGACACTGAGTCGGATTCCGAGCTATTCGAGGAGGCAGACGACTCGCCCTTCGGGGCTCAGACCTTGCAGCTGGCATCCGACTGGATTGGCAAACAGTATTGTGAGGACAGCGACGATTCGGATGACTTCTACGACTCCAGCGAGGGCATTGCGGGTGGGTGGTACATCATCAATTTTCATCTTCGCAAATCTTCTAATGATTCTTTTTCTTGTCCAGATGATGGCAAGGACGATACCGAGGGCGAGGAGTTCAAGAAGGCTCGAGAGCTGCGCCGCGAGGAAGTACGTCTGCAGCCGTTGCCCGTCAATTTGCCCACGGATACGGAGACGGAGGTAAGTTTCCTTCAGGCTTTCGTCACGTGGCAATAGGAAACTAATAAAACTATCATGATTTTGTTTTTAATCTTCTGTTGATATCATCTACACTCTATCACTATAAACATTGTCCCTAAACCTGGTGTTGGTTCTCACAAATAATATTCATTGAAAATAAATTGTAGAAGCTCAAGTTAGGTGTAGAGAATAAGGAAAATGTAGAGCGAGGCTCGCTTAAGTCGAACAACTCCTTTGAGTCGGCCAAAAGTCAGCCGAGCACGCCCATTGCCACGCCCACGCGAGCTCAACTCGAGCAGCTGGAGCGTAATGCGCCGCGTAAGTTCAGCAGCGAGATCGAGGCGATTAGCGAAAAGCTCTATCGCCTCAACAATATGGTTAAAATGAACAAAGATTTGGAAGTTCTTGCAAAGGAAAATCTGGTCAAGAGCGACATCTTGAACAAGTTGACGCTCAAGGAGAAATGGTTGGCCGAGAACGCAGCCATAGCTGCGGGAATGGCCAAGCCCAAGGCGCCTGCGCCTGCCAATGGCGCAGCTCCACCCAAGTCCACGTTCGACGAGAAATATGAGAAGATCGTTAAGGCGCCACAAGCAGCGTCCGAGGCGAAGCCCAAACCCGTTATAGACTTCAATCTGGATGAGTTGAAGCCGCGTAAGCCTAACTTTGAGGAGCGGCCGAAGGAACTTTTGAAAAAACCAGAGAGTCCGCAGAAGTCGTCCCCGATGAGTCCGAAAGCGGAGCGCAAGAGCAGTGCCAATGTGAGCCGCTCAAGCAGCATGAGGAGCAACGCGAGCTCCAAGACAAGTCCGCGTCCAAAGCGGGCAGCCATGCCGGAGGATAGACAAAACCTCGAGCAGGAAGAGGAAATGGATGTAGATGAGGATGGAGATATGCAGGGCAGTGCGCAGTTGAGGAGCAAGCTGAAGGAGATCGGAGCCAGTAGCTTTGCAGGAACCATGGATAACATCAAAGCCCAGCTGATAACGCCCACGGTGCATACGGCCAACGTGGATCTCTCCAAGTACTTTCCTAATCAGAAAGAGGAGAAGAGCAACTCGGCGAATATCAATAAAAACCAGAAGACCCTGAAGGATGTCGATCTGGCAAAGTATTTTCCAAGTAGTCCGGCGCCCCAGCGACGTGCCGTTGAGACGGTTGCCGAGAGACTGAAGAAGTCACAGACTGAGGCAGCCATGCCGCAGCCGAAGGAGGAGCCGCAGCCGAAGAGTGCCTCCCCAAAGTCTGAGCCCAAGCCGAAGACTGAGCCCAAGCCGAAGACTGAGCCCAAGGCGAAGCCTGAGCCGCCCAAGCGTCAGGCGTCGCTGAACACCTTCAGCTTACGTGATCATCAGCTGGATGGAGCGTTGGATCTCAATAAAAAGAAAGCCCCCGTTAAGGTGGCAGCCGCATCGAAGACATCTGCCAAGCCAGCAAATGCCACAACCTTAGCGAAGGCAACAACCACGCCCAAGGGCAAAATCAAAATTATAAAGAAAATCGTGCCGAAAGGCACAAAGGCTAAGAAGGCGGCTGCTGCGGCTGCAGCAGCAGCAGGAACAGAGGCTCAGCCAGAGCAGCAGCCGCCGCGCGATGAAGCCGAGCGTATCCTGGACGAGATTTTGGCCGGCGGTGAGACACGCTCGCCAAGCTCCGAGTATCAGAAGCTTTTCGGTGACGAAAAGTCACCAAGCGATCTCTCGGATAAAATCGAGCGTATCCTGGAGGATACCGGCCTTGATCTCGAGCTGGGCCTGCCGCGGCGCAGCAGCAAGAAGCTCGTGAAAACCAAGTCCCTGGGCGAAGGAGACTTCGATCTTGGGCCCAAGCGGCTGACTGGCGTTCAAAACATACTCAAGCGATTCGAGTCTATGAGCTCAGTCAGCTCGCAGCAAAGCGAAGAGCAAGCGTCCTTCAAGCTGCGTCGCATGGAATCGAGCACCAGCAATCTGAGCAGCCTGAATCGCTCACGTGAATCTGTGGCCTCAGCTACCAGCGACTCGATGAGCGATCTGGAGAGAACCATGGACTACTTGCGCAACGAGTGGCGGAACGAGGCAACGAACTTCCTGCAACGGAAGCGCGACAAGTTCTACGCCCAGAAGGAGGAGCAGCAGCAAAAGAAAGTGGAGTCCCAGCCCGAGCCGAATCGGGACCGTGATCTGCCCGTCCAGTATCGCGACTCACACCTGGCCAAGTTCTTCGGCTTGGCATCGCGCAAGTCTCCGGAAAAGCGAAAGTCGCCGATCAAAAAGCAAAAATCGCCGAACAAAAAGCAAAGTTCGCCCAGCAAATTGCAGAAGTCGGTCAAGGCGAACAACTCCCTGGAGGAGCTGGCCAAGATTAGCACAGCGCGGCAGGCAAAGCTGAATCAGAAGAAAGCTGCAAGAGTAAATAAGATTGAGCCCAAGCTCGAAGTGAAGCCAGCGGCACCCGTGCCGGACGACTTGGAAATAATACACCTTTTGGACAAGGCCACAGAGGCTCGGGATCTGGAGCGCTCCCAGACAAAGAGTCCTCTGGTCGATAATGGTCCGACACTGAGCGAAGTTGCCGCTGCGGAGGCGCCACGTCCTGTTGTGGAGGACATTAGGAATCTGCCCAAAACGGGTTGCGATAAATCGCTTAATAGCTCCCGGCGTGGATCCCAATCCAGTCTGGTGCTCTCGCGACGCCAGTCGGACATTTCACTCACCGACAAACTCAACTTGGATGCCTTGGAGGCGCTGCATAAAATCGAAGTCGAGCGAGATGCCGAGCACGTCGATGAAGTATTCCAGAGTATGGTCGAAGCGATCGACCAACAGCCAGAGTTAGGTGTGGAGGATGACCTGGATGTCGACTCGTTGTGCACCACCATAAGCAAGAGTCCCAGCGCCCAGCCGATTACGGTGGTGAAGCGCGGCAGTTCGGAGGAGGAAAGCATCGAGAAGCTGTTCGGCAACTTCTCCGACGAAATGCTCGTCAACGTGGAGTTCGACTCCAATGATGAATTGATTGGCATTAGTCCGAGAGCCAGCCTAGTCCCGGGCAGCTCGGCAGAGCGGGACTTTGTGGACAAATTGGAGTCACTCGAACGGGATGAATTACCCTTGACCCGAGAGGAACGGCGAATGGGGAGCTTCTCAGCCAGATCTGAAGACGCAGTCGATGGTCACTTTCCGCCACGCCCGCAGCGCAGGCAAAAGAGCAGCTCCTCGTCGAGTGAGCCAGCTGTCCCAGTTGCTCCGCAGCGCATGAAGAAGAAGCTGGCCAAATTGGATCCCGACAATATGGCGCCTTCCGTGCAGGACTTGCTGCAAAAGCTGCACGTGGGCAAGGAGCAAGCGCACTTGGACGTCCTCTCCGCTAAGGAAGCACCAAGATTTCCTCGGCTTCTGCCCGACGAGGATGTAATGGATCATAAGCATAACGGAGCAGAGGAGGAGAGGGCCGAGGATGTTGTTGATCATGTGAAGAAAGAAACGCCAAAGCCAATACAAAATGGGATGGGTAGCGATAGCAATAGCCTCGATCTGGTACCAGAGATAGTAGTGGAACAACCAGGACATACTCCTGTGGATGCTCAGAGCAGTCTCAATGAGCCGGCGAAGCTTGAAGCTCCTCCCAAGGTGCGCAGCAAGGAGAACTCGCTTGATTGGGACATGGAGAAGTTGCCCGCCTCTCCGATGCCTCGTCGCAAGCAGCCCTTGATCCCAGCTGCCAGCAAGGAGGGCTCCTTGGAATGGGACATGGAGAAGCTGCCGAACAGCCCGATGCTGGTGCGGCGTCGCTTGCCTTTAGCCAAGCCCGCTGAGGTCTCGCCCACCAGCTCGATTCATATGCTGAATAACCTGCCAAGTGTTGAGGATGATGAGAGCCTGGCGCAAGAACGCCTCATCCGGGAGTTCGAGCGCGAGCGCCGCCAGGCGCTCATCAAACGCGACGAGAGCTTCGAGGCAGCCGCTGCTGAGCAGCGCCGCCGCGACTCGCAGCAAAGCAGCAGCAACTCCAGCAGCAAGCGGAGTCTGCCTCCACCCACTCCTCCGCAGGCTACGCCGCGGCGTGGCAACACCCAGGCAGCCAGCAGCAGTCGGCGCGAGTCCACGCGGCGCGAGGGAACTCCTCCCATGTTCAAGAAGCTAGACCTGGGCGATGACAGCAACTCGACGTTGGACTCCACGGCGGACTCGACGCGTCGCAGCTCGTTTGCATTTATAGAGTTACAGGACAACAAGCCGGTGATCGTGCCCATGCCCAAGAAGCTGCACCTGCCCAAGCTGGAGGTGCCCAAGTTCGTGCCGGAGACCCGGCCAGAAGACGATCCAGTCCCCGAAGTGTTTAAAGATCGCGCTTGGCCCCAAGCCCATGTTGGCGAATTGCCGCCAGACAGCGACGATGACGACCAAGCCGAACAGGATCCCAAGAAACAATTGCCTGAATACGCCCGATCCGACTCGCCGCCCTGCGCAGCCTTCCAGAATCGCCAATGGCCCGATGGCAAGACCAAATTCGAGCAGAGCGCTCGCAGAGAGTCCCTGGAGGACAGCGACGTGCTCGGTCTATTGGGCGCCTCCAGGCGCCGTAATCACAAGCGATTCGTCAACAAACCCCGCTCGCAGTCTCCTCAGCCATTCAGGCCGCTGGAAGCCAGCGATCGCCTGAGCTCGAAATCCTTTGGAGACCTCAAGTCGGGGGCATCGCAGCAATCAGTATCGCCGCTGTCCAGCCAGGACATGGACTCACGGTCCACCACGGCCACGACGGTGGCCACGTCGCGTCCATTGAGCTACATCAACTATGACGATGCAGTGGACGCCAGCACCCGAGCTTTGCTCGACCGCAGCAAGCGGCTGCACAATCGCAAGCGGGACTTTGTTAACGAGCGAGTGGTGGAGCGGAATCCCTACATGCGCGACGTGATACGAAGCACGGATCGCAACGACTACGAGCCCGACGAGGAGCTCAGTCCGTACAGGCCGCGGCACTATGCCGGCACCGTGCCAGCCAAGTCGTCGGCAACGAGCCGCTTTCCCAGCTCCACCTCGAGCTACGCACGCAGCCCAGCCACCCGGAGCAACTACGATTACCTGAGCAATGCGGGCATCAGCAGAAGACCCTATGCCACAGCCGCGTCCAGCTATTATCCCAGTACAACAGGCTCGAGCAGCACCCATCTCAGCGACTTGTTCCGGCGTCGCAGTCCCGCCTCCACGTCCAGCTACGGACGCAGCGATTACGGCCTGCCGCCTGCCAGCAAAGAGTCGTGCGTTATCTCCTAGTAGTTAGCCGAAAAATTGCAAATTTATCAAAACCAGCTATATTTCTCTTTTATGTCTATATATTTAATCGAAACCACGAAACCCGAAACTGCAGAAGACGTCTCAATTATTATCTGTACTGAGGTCACAGCGAGCTCGAGATCTCAGTCAAATGCGAAACCAACACACGACCCGCCCCGCCCCGCCCCCCATTAAACATAACAAACACAAACGAAACAATTTACCCGAAACCGAAAAATCCCAAACAAATGAAAACCACATCAGGTATTATGTGGGCCAAGTCTGGCCAACGCTAGCCCGCCCGCCCGCCTGTCTGCCATGCCTACAACTTAGCCAAGTCTGTGCCGACCTTGTTGAGTGGATGAGCGAGAGAGAGATAAAACAGAGAAAAAGAAAGAGAGAGAGAGAGAGAAAGAGTTACACCTTTGTTAGCCATATCGTTTAAGAGCGTCTGGGTACGATCTATGAAGGTAAATTCAATCAAAAATCCTTACGAAATGTTGCGCTAACCCCGAGCAGCTCGATCAAAAAATAAAAAGAGTTTGTAGTCTCTAAAACCAAAGCTAGACAAAACTGTGTTGTGCCGTTCCGTTCGCTCTTGTTCTATATGCTCCTAACCCTCCCCCCCCCCTCTAAGCCCCGGATCTAACCCAAACCAAGCCACCGACACCGAAATCTGCGTTGTGTTTCGTTCGATTTTGTATTCGTATGTACCTTTCTGGATCGTACCTAAAGGCA
>JABVZY010000278.1:3871880-3882704 GCA_020883555.1 Drosophila nannoptera | reverse complement strand
TAACCCGAACGCGACAAACAAAACCCCGAGCTCTGACTAATCAAAAGCATGATCGATAACTCAAGACAAAAGAATGTAAATACGAACTCGAGCTTGGGATCGGGCAGATCTTTATAGCCTCAGCTTTATTTTTTCTTGATGCTTTTTGTTCATATGTTTTACGTTATATTCTACCCTGCATTAATGTATTTCGAGAAGAAATGAGATCAAGCTGTTAACGGCTTTTGGCTTATGGCTTCCATTACAGGTACAAACCGAATCCGAAAGCACATCACCCGACGAGGTGGAACTCAACTCTGCCACAGAAATATCCACCGATTCAGAATTTGACAATGACGAGGTCATACGGCAGGCGCCAAAAATCTTCATTGACGATACACACCTAAGGAAACCCACAAAAGTCCAGGTACTATCTAGAATCTCTGATTGCTGTGGGAAATTGTGATCAAATGTGTTCCTTTCCAGATCAAATCCAGCATGACGCCCAGTGCCTCGGGCCTGCATCAGAAGCAGCTGGCGTCGCGCGAGAAGGGAGGCAGCTACCTGCAGAAGTATCAGCCTCAGCCGGTGCAGCCGCAGTTCAAGCCATTGGTGCAGGTGGATCCAACGCTGCTGATTGGAAGCCAGAGAGTGCCGTTGCAGAACCCACGGCCTGGGGACTATCTGCTCAACAAGACGGCCAGCACGGAGGGCATTGCCTCGAAGAAGAGTCTGGAGTTGAAGAAGCGATACTTGCTGGGCGAGCCAGCCAACGGCAATAAGATACAAAAGTCGGGCTCTACATCGGTGCTGGACTCGCGTATTCGCAGCTTTCAGTCCAATATTTCCGAGTGCCAGAAGCTTCTGAACCCCAGCAACGACATAAGTGCAGCTATGCGCACGTTCCTCGATCGGACCAAGCTGGGCGACAATGCTCAGAATGCACAGAACGAGCTGATGCGGTCGGCCACCACGAACGTGATAAACGACCTGCGCGTGGAGCTCAAGATTCAGAAGGCGCCGTCCACCAATTCCACTGACAACGAGAAGGAGAACTTGTTTGTGAACAGCAAGAACGAGCTGAACAAGGGCATGGAGTACACGGATGCGGTGAATGCCACGCTGATGGAGCAGCACAACCGAAAGGCTTCGCCCACAACGCCGACGAATAACAAAACTGTCATCGAGGTGATCGATCTGGTTACGCCGGAGAAGGCTGTGCCGTACATTGATCTCACACTGCTGGAGACACCAAAGAAAGCGAGTGATATCGGCTCGGATCAGCTGGGTCAGGTCTCGCCAGCTCAGATCTCCGACAGCAATAAGTTGGACGAGTTGAAGCACGAGATTATCAAGCCAGATGTGTCCAAAGATGTGAAGGAGTCCATACCGGATATCATTGGCGACATCAAAGCGGAGCGAGATGAAACCAGCGGAGCCGATGTAGAGGAGGAGCAGTCGCTGCTCTGTCAGTCCGACGAGGAGAAACGCGATGCGCCCGAGAAAACAAACGATCAAGAGCCTGAGCAAGACCATGAGCAGGACACTCTGCAAATCCAAGTGCCCAATATACCCTGGACCAAGCCCAAGTCTGAGATGATCTCTACGACTGCCAGCAGTGCCACCAGCTGCTCCAGTTCGGGCAGCTCCAGCATCGAGGATATCCAGCATTACATCCTGGAGTCCACAACCAGTCCGGACACGCAGACGGCGGGTGGCAAGCACAATGTGCCGCGTGTGGAGGTGCACGACAGCAGCGGGGCGCTCATGCAGGTGGACAGCCTGATGATTGTGAATGGCAAGTATATTGGAGATCCGGAGGATGTCAAATATTTGGATATGCCAGAAGGCATTATTGTGCCGCCGCCCCCGGTGCCGGCGATAAAGACCAGCGAGCTGGACGATGAACCAGACGCGGACGTGGAGCCGGTCACGGCTACTCCAGAGCCGGTTGAGTGCACGGTTATAGAGGCAGAGCATCAGGCTCCGCCACCGTTGCCTGAAATGGGCCCGCCAAAGCTGAAGTTCGATAGCAAGAACGAGAACAAGATCGAGAGCTTGAAACACCTGCCGTTGATCGTGGAACGAAGTGTGGAGGACAGCCAGGTGGTTAAGCCGATAACGCTCAATCTGAGCAGCAGCCTGGCCAAGACGCCAGATACGCCGACCACGCCCACACAGCATGATAGCGACAAAACGCCCACGGCGGATTTATATTCTCGCGGCTCCGATTCGGAAACCGAGCACACGGGCACCGGCCAGGTGCTTACAGAAACGGAGCTGTCCGACTGGACAGCTGACGATTGCATTTCGGAGAACTTTGTGGACATGGAGTTTGTGGCCAACTCCAACAAGGGCACCATGAAGCGTCGCAAGGAGCGGCGTCGCAGCGGAGCAGTCAAGCTGCCCAGCAGCAGCGAGGTGCTCCATGAGGTGGCCCAACAGGCGCCGGTGGCTCACATGGAAGGCATACTCCATGCCATCGACATCGATGACATTGAGTTTATGGACACAGGATCCGAGGGCTCCTGCGCCGAGGCTTACTCGGCGACCAACACAGCTTTGTTGCAAAACCGAGGCTACATGGAGTACATAGAGACGGTGCCCAACCAGCTGGGCGGTGCAGAGAAGATGCGGAGAACGGCAGCCGGGCAGGCGAAGCCGGAACCTCTGGCGACCAAGCGGGACGAGAAGCTGGGCATAGATTACATTGAGCAGGGAGCATACATCATGCATGATGACGCCAAGACGCCGGTCAATGAGGCGCCGGGCTTGCCCATCAGTTCGCAGATGACGCAATCCCTGACTGACTCCAGCACCCTGAACGAACTGGACGATGAGAGCATAGGCGGAATGGCCCAGTCCCAGACGCAGCCAACCATAACTACCACGGAAGAAAGCGAAGCCCTTACTGTGGTCACCAGTCCACTGGACACATCGTCGCCGCGCGTTCTCGACCAGTTCGCCTCGTTGCTGGGTGCGGGCAAAGCGGAAGGCTCCACGCCAAGCAGCTCCGAGCAGCAGCCAAAGACCACTCAGTCCACCATCACCACAACCACGAGTGGCAGCAGCTCGACGCCAGCCGCTGTGCCGGCCAAGGAGGCGGATGAAGACATGCAAATCCAGTTCGAGTATGTGCGTGCCCTGCAGCAGCGCATCTCGCAGATCAGCACACAGCGGCGCAAGAGCTCAAAGGGTGAGGCGCCAAGTCTGCAGCAGCCAACTGTGATAGAAGGTAGCAATGGGCCGCAGGCGCCAGCAGCGGATGCTGCGGGCGAGAGCAACAACTCAGCTGGGAGCTGTATGCGAGGCAGGAGCAGCAGCTCGGCGAGCAAAGTACCTGAGATACCCACGCTGAACAGCAAGCTGGAGGAGATCAGCAAGGAGCGCACCAAGCAAAAGGATCTCATACACGACCTGGTCATGGACAAGTTGCAGTCCAAGAAGCAGCTGAACGCCGAGAAGCGTCTGCATCGCAGCCGGCAACGCAGCCTGCTGACCAGTGGCTATGCGAGCGGCGCCAGCCTGAGTCCTACGCCCAAGCTCGCCGCCGCCAGCAACGCTAGCGATGCCAACTGCAGCAGTCAGGCGCACTATCATGTCTCCACAGCTGCCGAGCAGCTGTCCAGCAGACCGAGCCACCATACGAACGAGGTATTCAAGCCGCCGATTCCTCTACAGAAATCCGCAACTGCGACCTATATATCGCCCTACCGTACCACGCAGCCAGCAGTTCGCGCTCCGGATCTGTACAAGGCGCGTCCAATCAGCGAGCTCATAGACGCTGAGCAACTGAATCTGCTGGAGCGTCACAAGCTCAATAAAACGAGTTCGTTCAGTCACAGCAAGGTGGATGAATTTACCACCCCGATGGCCCCCGTGCGTCTGCACCGAAACGGGAATCATAGTCAGAGCCAGCGGCCGGGTGAAAAGGCAGCCGAGGTCAGCATATCGGCGTCCACGGAGAATCTGCGCAGTGAGGCGCGAGCACGTGCCCGCCTGAAGTCCAACTCAGAACTTGGCCTGAGTCCCGAGGAGAAGATGCAATTGCTGCGCAAGCGTCTTCAATATGATCAGAACAGCGCCATCAAGGCCAAGCAGCAGCAGCAGCAGGAGGCACTCTCCAGTGACCTCTCAGCGCGTGCTCGCAAAATGAGTGCTTCAAAGAGTGTGAACGACCTGGCCTACATGGTCGGCCATGGCCAGCAGCAGGCAGCCCGGCTGGACAGTGACGATGTCGTGAGCCAAGCCAAAGCGGCGGACTTCACATCCGATCCCAATTTGGCGGCAAGCGTGCAAGAGAAGCAGCTGAAGAACAAGACCAGCAAAAGGCATAAGGATCCCGAACGACGCAAAAGTCTCATTCAATCCTTGTCCAGTTTCTTTCACAAGAGCAACAACAACCACTCGACGACGGCCTCCGCGTCCAGTAGTACAAAGGAATCGGGCGGCGCTGTAGCTGCCAGCCACTCTGAGCATGCAGAGCGTCCGGGCACTAGCAGCAGCGGCACGCCCACAATTTCCGATGCAGGCAGCAGCGGAGGCGGCGTCTTCAGTCGCTTCCGCATCTCACCCAAATCGAAGGAGAAGTCTAAGGTGAGAATTTGCTCAATGATTGAGCAGATTAATCGAAGAATTCATTAACTAATTGTGCCTCACAAGAGACGACGGGGCTTCATAGCCGTCAGCTCTTGGCTGCTCTTGGTGTGCGGTGTCCTAGTTTATGTCTACTAGTATGTCCTTCATCTGAAAACTAAACTTTTATTCACATTTTACAGTCTTGCTTTGATCTGAGGAGTTTCGGTTTTGGTGTAAGAACATTTTTACTTAACTACTTCAAATTCCACAGTCTCTCCTCTCAAGACTCTCCAATAATATTTTCCTTTTGCATATTATTATTATGTTCGGCATGTGCTCATAATGATATTGTGTATTGAGTTTTTAATACTTGCAGAGACTAAATCAAATTCAATTATTTATTCACCTTCATTCTTAATTTTTTACCATTTTTTATAAATTATTTTAACGTTATTATTTTTCATATTTTGTTCTGATTAAGTGAAATTTTTATTTATTTCATTTTTATTTTCCTATTCTCTTCACAATTACAGCTGAAATTATTTAAGTTCTAATTTAAGTCTGCCTGATGCACTACGCTATAATTTCTTTTTCTTTTAATTGGATGCAATTAATACATATCCATGGGAGCCCTATCCGCGCTTATGTGCTTGGGTTTCTATATACTTGATATTGACGTTTCACATTGTATTTTTTTTAATGAAATGTAAAGAATTTTATTATTTTATTTATTTTGTTAATAATATTTATAGCAGTAAGTCTAACAACACGTATTATTTTATGTTGCATGAATTTGGGTTTTTTTTTGTACTCTTCGGAGTGGCCCTCTCGGTAATGGCAAATAGATATATATAGATATATGCTCCAATTGAGCTCTCCTTGACTGCCGAAGTTCGTTCGTTCTTTATTTTGTTTAGCAATTTTGTAATTAAAGTTATTAATTGAAGAATGTTCACGATTCGAATGCTTCTTTCTCTTTGCCTCTGGCACCACAACCAAAAACAATACTCCCAACACAAACATACACATATTTTAACTGCATATATTCCAATGAAACACACGATATTAGGACAAGGACTTGACCACAATCAATGCAACGTTGCCATCGAGCACAACAACAGCAACAACAACACAAACGAAACACGCCCAAGAATACCTCAACACCACGATCAACAGTCGCTACCGAAAGCAAACGAACACCGAATCGTTCTCATCGTCCAGCCCGCAGCTCTATATACATAACCCCCATCATCTGGCCGCAACGAATGCCCTGGATGACCAGATTCCGCCACCCATACCGCCTTTGCCACTGAATTATCAAAGATCCGATGGTTTGTTATTCTCATTTTTATGTGAACCTTTACTAACTATTCGATATTTGTTGAAAATACAACAATAATTGATAACTGCTTTTTGTTTGTGTTGATAAAGATGAGAGCAACACTAACGAGACACGAGAGCATAAGAAGCAACGTGCCATATCGAAGGCTTCGCGACAGGCTGAACTCAAGCGATTGCGAATCGCTCAAGAAATACAGCGCGAGCAGGAGGAGATAGAGGTGCAACTGAAGGACCTGGAGGCGCGAGGCGTGCTCATTGAGAAGGCCCTGCGGGGCGAGGCGCACAACTACGAAAAGTGTGTGAAGCCACAAACGGTTGGCTTATGATAAAGTGCATTCTAATAGATTCGCTCTCCTTTTCCCCTACAGTCTGGATACGACAAAGGACAATGACGAGAAGCTATTAAAGCAACTTTTGGAAATTTGGCGTAATATCACAGCCTTGAAGTGAGTATGGAATCAAGGCACTTAACTCTATTGAATGTTACAATAATTTACATTCTCATATGTAGAAAACGTGATGAGGAACTGACTATACGGCAACAAGAGCTGCAGCTGGAATATCGACATGCTCAGCTTAAGGACGAGCTGAATTTGCGCTTATCTTGCAATAGTAAGTGACGAGCTCTGATCCCATTAAGCCACAGGCAACTAATATGCAAGCACTTACAGAACTGGACAAGAGCTCCGCCGATGTAGCCGCGGAGGGTGCAATACTGAACGAGATGCTAGAGATTGTGGCTAAACGCGCAGCACTACGACCAACCGCCTCCCAAGTGGACCTTACCGCCGCTGGCACTGCTTCGAGCTCAATGGACGCGAGCATTACACTAGCCGGCCATCCGCATGAACACGAAGAATCGAATGTAAGCCACGGCATGCGGAATCATATTAGAAGATTAAACTTCAACTGCTAACTAAACTTTCAGATTTGAACTTCAAACTTGCCTTGGGGCCTATTGGCTTACGAGATCTGGCAAGGATTTCTACGCCTAAATACTTAAGACGAATGTACCAAAAAGCAGACCCTATTTGTAGTGGAACACAGAAATAAAAAGCAACAATAAGGATATGAAACCCATCAGTTGTAAGATAAACAAGTGAAGGATAAGTTTATGAAAACTTAGAGCAGTCTCATAAGATATTTTTCGAGAAACGCGCAACAACTTTAAAAAAAAAAACTACACATATAAATTTCATTTTAAAATTTATTTTCAGTTAATTTCACAAACACCCTTTGGTTAGTCTATTTTGTTGCAGGCTTACGAATCAGTTTTATTGTCTTTTGTGTAATAAGGTAATTGTGTTATGTCAATTGTATGTGCAAAATGTTTGTCCTCAAATCATTTGTAAAAGGTATATTTGTTTTGTTTTTTTTTCGATTAGAATAATGGGATTCGTGAGTTTAGTCTACGTTCAGTTTATCAACTCATGTAATTACTCATTCATGCAAGTAATTGCTGCCCAACTAAAATCAAAGTGAACACAAAGATTTACACACAAATATTTATATATTTATATATAAATATATAACATATATACAAACGTATATAAAGGTAAATTGATATGCAGAGCAAACACTTATTGTATACTAAAAAGATGATTTAAATATACATAATCTTATTTATATTCTTTAATCAACATATTTATCGAATTTATTATGTAATTTTTGATTTATTTAAAAATTAATAAAGAGTTTATGAATTGTGTAACGGATGTCTTCGATTTAAATACTGAGGAAGGTGGCAACGCCAATGTCGTGTATTCATCGTTATCGATTCCTTTCGTGGCCGATTACTAGTCTGCTCATTACTGCCCGCTTATTGCCTGCCTCATCTCTATAACGCAGCAAAATAACAACGGACGCCGCGAAACTGTTGACAATAATAAATGCGAGTAATAGTTAATTTTATCTGAATATAACGTAAAGTGGACAAGAATGGCAGAAGACAGAATAAAAAAAAATTCAGATAATGTAGAAGGGACATCAACTAAAGTAGGTAGTGAGAGAAGTTCGCAGGATAATAAACATACCCAATCTACGGCTGCGCAGCTGTCTGCCGACAGAAAAATGGATGAGGAATCTGTGGCTCAGCCTGCAGCTTACAGTATGCGGCCAGCATTCGGTGAATCATTCCCATTGCCAATCGTGAGGAACATTATGAACGGCACTATGGCTGAAAAGCTGAAAGGTAATTGTGTATGCATTTCAATTAAGTCTAAACAAAAGACGGCTGCTAAGCAACTCAACAAATTGCAGACAAAATATATGACAAAGACGTTGCCAAGATCTGGACGCGTGACATAGCTGACGAAGTGAATCAACTAATTGCCGCGAATCCGAAAGTAAAGCGGTATAAGCATGTGGTGCAAGTAACGTTGGGGCAGGAGCTGGGAGCCGGTTGCTCCTACTTATCCCGATGCTGTTGGGACTGTGATTGCGATACCTCCGTTACGGAGGTGTTCAGCAACACAAGTTTGTTTTGTGTGTGCACCGTGTTTGCTACATATCAGTACTGAGTGTCACAAAGTAGAACAGCTGAGGCTATTCTTTTCAATAGCAATATATATATTTACCACAGGACACATAATCGAAGGACAAAAAGTGCAGAAATTACTGTCACCATTCTTGTAGGCAAATTTATTTAACTATAGTTATAAGAATCTATATATGTACATAGATATCAACCCCGAGGAATGGAAATAAATAAACATAAAAATCTGAGCGCTAGCTAAAACGTAAATAGAACAAGATTCGCCGAATAAATATTTACACATGCTTCACACATTTCCTATGTAATTACATACATACATGAATAGACAGATATTGCACGCATGAAAAATAAAATGGTAAAAAAATTCTGAAACTATTAATGTAAAAAAGTTGGTTGCACTAAATTCATTTTGCCTCATCTTGCCGTCTACTCTTTGAGACTCCCTCCTACTGATCCGTCGACGAAATCATTTTCATTCTGCTGCTCCAGCATTTGTTGTGGTCCATTGCTAATAAGCTCTTCCAGTTCCTCTTTCCAGCCAAGTGCCTCGACCAGTGCCCAGACACCAGCATCGCAATCCCCAAGAAATGCCACATCCCGGGTGTTTTTAGGTTTGCCATAAAGCAGCGGCTTGGAGTGCATCCAAGGCGAATAGCTGCTACGTCCAACAGCATCTCGATTGATCAGCAGGCGAACACAACGTGGGTCAGCACGATGGATTAACGAGGCAAATGGTTGCACTTCCAATGATGTGCCCATGATAATAAGCAAATCGCAATTTTTGAAATCCTCTTCGGGGCTGCTGTAGAATTTCCCTGGTAGATTCTCGCCGAAGAACACTATGTCCGGCTTCACTAAACTGTTGCAGTCTTCGCAAGTGGGCAACTCGTCTGCAAATATTTTCGCCTTCATCCATGCCAGGTCGTAGTCCTGTTTACAATTTAGACAATGATTGGTGTAAAAACTTCCGTGTGCCTCTATAATCTTCTCCTCGGGCAGGCCGGCGAGACGATCGAGTGTATCAATGTTCTGTGTATAATGACGCTGAAGCAATCCCTTCTCATGCAGTAGCCTCACAAAGTAGTGGGCCGCAGTTGGCTCGAAAGTGCCCGGATACAATTCTTTCGCCAGTGTAAAGAATGGTTTTGGATTTTTTTGGAAGTAGTTCACGTCAAAAATCGCTGTGGGGCTTGGCAGCTTATACTTCTTCAGGTTATTATACAGACCAGAACCCGGCGAACGAAAGTCCGGAATACCAGCGGCTTTAGAATAATTCGTATTCGTATGTTAATTAATACTAACACAAATGGAACTATATAAAAATGTGAACTCACAGGTGGAGATGCCAGCACCCACCATTGTCACAATGTTTTTAAAGCTATGTTCGCGCCAGTAAGACGAAAGACCCTCAAAGGTCAGTTCGGGAATTACCTGATATAATTAATTGAATGGAGTTATCTGTAGACGCAAGAGATAAAGCTCACCTTTTCCACAGTTGCGTCTTCGTTGTCTGCTGATGTACCCGATGACAAATGAAAAGTCTTTGCAAAAAATTGACGAATCACATCCATAGTATCATCTGAAAATGAATTAGGTGACAACAAATTGAACAATTACTGTGTCTTTCTTTGTTAAACCTTCTTCGCTTTGGGTGTCGGAATCTGTGTCTGTAGCTGTTACTTCTGACTTCGATGTCAACGGCGGTGCGGCCACTTTTTTATGGTCGCTCTTGCTGTCGCTCTCCTTGTTGTCACTCATTATACGTATGGTTCTTATAGATCCGTATAATGATAATTTTTTAAAATACAAGTTTTGTGAAATACAAGTTACAAGTGCCAGTATTTGTTATTATGTTTCGTACGAAATCTGTCTTCGTGATGTAAATTCACTCAAGGCTATAAAGTCAGCGTTGCCACAGTTCTCAAGTACAATTCACTCTAAAGATGAATGCTATAAAACTCATGCCGATGTATCTATATCTTTTACGTCGAATCACGATGGGCGGCAATTGAAAGCTTGACATGAAAATAAAGCCACACATTCCAGAATGAAAAGACTAGTTTTCGCAAAAAGTTAAGTTTATTTATTTTATTTTTATTATGTCATAGAATTTTCATTTCGTTTGGTTGCTTAAGTAAGTATATTTTCTTTTGGTTTCTTATTTTCTTTTTTATCATTCAAATAGCATTTTTCCAAATTCTTCACATTTATTGTATATTTTGGTTTATGGTTAAAATTAACATATACGTTTAACATTTAAATGATTTCGAAGAAGTTGTATATATATATATGTATATATATATATATTTTGTTCGTGTACTTTCTCTATTTGATCTGCTTATTTTAAGTTAGTATGCGGTCTTGCCAATGATCTCTTTCGAAAATCACAAGAAGTTTTATCGATGCACATGGAATGAAAGTGAAAGTTCTAA
>JABVZY010000278.1:3688250-3702279 GCA_020883555.1 Drosophila nannoptera | reverse complement strand
TCCTAAACTCTACTTGACTCCTTTGCACTAATGTCATTGTACGGCCGCAATTATTCTGCATGTGGCATTGTCGCTGCATGCGATGCCTATGCAAATTTTCGGGGTGGTTCTGGCAAGGCGACTCCTTCCGGTGCAATAAATCGCTCGTCTCGTGTCGCTTGCATACTCTATAATTAAGTAGAAGGTGCAGAGAGTTAGAAAAGCGTCTAAACACGTACGTGGTTTTAGAATCACGTGCAAACGAGAGTATATTACTGCAACATTAATATTAGTTCATTTGTGCTAAGTGACCAACAAATAGGCCTTAATTATTCATAATAATTTGATGACGCCTTAAATTGCTTTACATTCCTTCATCTGAAATCTTTTCGTGTTTTTGTAAAAGGGTAGTAATAAAAACCTGGAGTGTTGATAAACAAAAAGTTTCTGAGGGCTCAACCGGGATTTGAACCCGGGACCTCTCGCACCCAAAGCGAGAATCATACCCCTAGACCATTGAGCCAACTTGAGTTTCGTGCTGCAAAACATATACATAAGACTTCGTCTACCGCTATAAATTCCAGATCACTGAGCTTTTGTGTGCGCTATCTTCAAAAAGATGACTAGTGCAAAGCAGTCGATAAATTGACATAAGTGAGCATATTATAGCAGCTACTATTTGAGTGCTAGCATTATTTAATTATCGCACTTTGTGCTCGATAGTTATCAAGCGATTGGCATTTCTCGCGCCAAAATTGCATGCCGAGTCACACAGCTGCCGCGGCAGTAGGAACTCATCAACAAACGCTGGCAGAGATTCTAACAATTTGGATCATTGAATTACTGAAAAAACACATTCTCATTAAAAATGGTACGTTCTCCTCTCGTTGTATATCTGCATTGTTATAAAGTGCGCTTTTTAGGATAACCCTAGCTCACCGCCGCCGAACACGCCCAGTGATGCCAGCGAGCGTCGCGATTTGCGGGCAGCTATGACGTCGCCTGTCGGAGACTTTGAGCCTTTTGAGAACGAAGATGAGATTCTCGGCGATCAGACAGTTCGCAATGAAGAGGAGGATGATGGCGAAGAGTTGTTTGGCGACAACATGGAGAATGGTGAGCAAAAATGCGATGCAAAAATATCAGCGGTATGTACATACAAATATATTCTCTAGATTACCGCGAAATGCCTGAGTTGGACCACTATGATCCCGCTATGCTGGATGATGAGGAAGATTTCTCGGAGATGTCGCAAGGCGAACGTTTTGCTGCCGAATCAGAAATGCGTCGACGCGATCGGGCAGCTGGCATCCATCGCGATGATCGCGATTTGGGCTTCGGCCAGTCCGACGACGAAGATGATGTGGGACCACGTGCGAAGCGTCGGGCAGGCGAAAAGGCAGCCGTGGGCGAAGTGGAGGACACAGAAATGATAGAGTCCATAGAGAACCTGGAGGACACCAAGGGCCATTCGACCAAAGAGTGGGTGAGCATGCTTGGCCCGCGTACAGAGATTGCAAATCGTTTTCAATCCTTCCTGCGTACCTTTGTGGACGACCGCGGAGCATACACCTATCGCGAGCGAATTCGCCGCATGTGTGAACAAAATAAATGCTCCTTTGTGGTCTCCTACACGGACCTGGCCAACAAAGAGCATGTGCTGGCCTACTTCCTGCCCGAAGCTCCTTTCCAAATGCTAGAAATTTTCGACAAAGTCGCCAAGGACATGGTGCTGTCCATTTTCCCCACCTACGAGCGCGTGACTACAGAGATTCACGTTCGCATTTCAGAGCTGCCGCTGATCGAGGAGCTGCGCACCTTCCGCAAGCTGCATCTGAATCAGCTGGTGCGCACGCTGGGCGTTGTCACAGCCACAACAGGTGTGTTGCCGCAGCTCTCGGTCATTAAGTACGATTGCGTAAAGTGTGGTTATGTCTTGGGCCCGTTCGTGCAGTCGCAGAACACTGAGGTTAAGCCGGGCTCTTGCCCAGAATGTCAGAGCATGGGGCCGTTCTCCATCAACATGGAGCAGACGCTGTACCGCAACTATCAGAAAATCACTCTGCAGGAGTCTCCGGGACGCATACCTGCCGGTCGCATACCCCGCAGCAAGGACGTCATTTTGCTCGCCGATCTGTGTGATCAGTGCAAGCCAGGTGATGAACTGGAGGTCACCGGCATCTACACGAACAACTATGATGGCTCACTGAATACGGATCAGGGCTTCCCTGTGTTCGCAACGGTTATCATAGCTAACCATGTGGTGGTTAAGGACTCCAAACAGGTGGTCCAATCGCTGACGGATGAGGATATTGCGACCATACAGAAGTTGAGCAAGGATCCACGCATAGCCGAGCGTATTGTAGCGTCCATGGCGCCATCCATTTATGGCCACGACTACATCAAGCGCGCCCTGGCGCTAGCTCTCTTCGGGGGCGAGTCGAAGAATCCCGGCGAGAAGCACAAGGTGCGCGGCGATATCAATATGCTGATCTGCGGTGATCCGGGCA
The DNA here is from genome assembly GCA_020883555.1 of Drosophila nannoptera. NCBI lineage: Eukaryota > Metazoa > Arthropoda > Insecta > Diptera > Drosophilidae > Drosophila > Drosophila nannoptera. The sequence continues at coordinate 3,699,790 of JABVZY010000278.1, read as the reverse complement.
CAGCAAAGTCTCAGTTCCTGAAGTACACAGAGAAGATTGCACCTCGCGCCGTATTTACCACCGGACAAGGCGCCAGCGCTGTGGGCCTGACCGCCTATGTGCGCCGGAATCCTGTGTCCAAGGAGTGGACGCTTGAGGCTGGTGCCTTGGTTTTGGCCGATCAGGGCGTCTGCCTTATCGACGAGTTTGACAAGATGAATGACCAGGACCGCACCTCCATACACGAGGCCATGGAGCAACAGTCTATTTCCATATCCAAGGCGGGCATTGTCACATCTCTGCATGCACGCTGCACGGTGATTGCTGCGGCCAATCCCATCGGAGGCCGCTATGATCCGTCGATGACATTCTCGGAGAATGTGAATTTGTCGGAGCCAATTCTGTCACGTTTCGACATACTATGCGTGGTAAAGGATGAGTTCGATCCCATGCAGGATCAGCATTTGGCCAAATTCGTGGTCCATTCCCACATGAAGCATCATCCCAGCGAGGAGGAGCAGCCCGACCTGGAGGAGCCGCAGTTGAAATCAGTGGAAGAGATACCCCAGGACTTGCTGCGTCAATACATTGTCTATGCTAAGGAGAACATACGACCCAAACTCACGGTGAGTTGCCAGACGATAGCAACAAATCTATTTCTAATGTGATTTTAATTCTTTGTGCAGAACATTGATGAGGACAAGATTGCCAAGATGTACTCGCAGCTGCGCCAGGAATCGTTTGCGACTGGCTCGTTACCAATTACGGTTCGTCACATCGAAAGTGTGATCCGCATGGCCGAGGCGCATGCACGTATCCATCTGCGCGAGAATGTACTGGAGGCAGATGTCAGCATGGCCATTCGCATGATGCTCGAGAGCTTCATCGAGGCGCAAAAGTTCAGCGTCATGAAGAAGATGCGTAACACATTCCAAAAGTATTTGGCTTTCCAGAAGGATCACTCAGAGCTGCTCTTCTTCATACTACGACAGCTGACTCTGGATCAGCTGGCCTACATCCGCTGCAAGGATGGCCCCAGTGCCACGCATGTCGAGATCATGGAACGCGATCTACTTGAGCGGGCCAAGCAGCTGGATATAACTAATCTGAAGCCATTCTATGATTCAGAGCTGTTTCGCTCCAATGGTTTCTCCTATGATCCCAAGCGACGAACCATTCTTCAGATCGTTGTCGATGGCGCTGCTTAAAGATCCGCCTTCACTGCAAGAAGGGTTTGCCTGAACATATTCACGTTTTTAATCTCATTTAGCATTAGATTCGTCACGTTTAAGTTTTAAATATATTATTTTATACATATACAATTTATTTTATTCATGATCTATCAATGGATTTTCGCCCTGATAGTCTGAACGTTTCCAAGAACACCTATCATTAAAACAGTCTAGCTCAGAAATAAAGATGATTTTCGAATTGGAATTCTTTCAACAAATCAGCGCCAGCAATATAGTCATATTCTTCATCCGATTCTGAGAACCATTCTGTATCCGATTCTGTATCGGAGTCTGAATCCAATTCTGTATCCGAGTCTCCGCGACCACCGTTCAAATCGCCACATGCAATAAATGGCACCAGGCGTTGATTGACTGGAGAGCCAGTTGCTTCGGCGAGTTCCTGAATATTGTCCTGAGCCGGATTTATTATTTGCGGAATATAGCCGTTAGGCAGACGAAAACCGATGCACACCCCGAATGCTTCGAAGCTCGAGGGACGAGAGCTCCGCGGCTTGTAAATGTAAAATTCGTCGAAAAAGGAGAGCATTTGGGATTCAAGAAAGGAGTTGTCTTTGCCCTTGAATATTTTGACCACAAATTTTCCACCTGCCTCCAGAATAAAAGTGGCAATGCTTAGCGCCGAGACAATTAGCTGGTTCTGCATGTATTCATCCATTTCATGGATGCCGGTCACGTCCGGCGCACCATCGCACAGTACCAGCTGAGCCTTTTGGTTACCGGTGAATTGGGAAATTATCGCATTCGCTGTGCTCTCCTTGGTAATGTCGCCCTGCAGCTGCTCAACCGAGCTAATGGGTGCCATCGCTTGCAGATCTACTGCAACAATCTTCACCTCGCATTTCTGATCATCTGTCAGACAGCCTTCGAAAAGTTTGCGAGAGAGCACCTGTGACCAACTGCCAGGTGCGGCGCAGAGATCGACCACCCGACGCACATCTAAAAGTAAATACATTGTGATGCGCCCATAAGACAAATAAATAAGGAACTTACTCTTCAAAATTTCAAATTGTTCATTGATGTGCAGCAATTTATATGCACTGCGCGCACGCCAGCCCTCTTTTTTGGCTTTACGATAAAAAACATCACGCTTATCCTTTGATGTTTTACCCATATTCAAGCCGCTTTGGATCACTTACGTGCAGCAGTTTGCAGAAATAGAGAATTAGGAATCAAATAGGAATCACTTTTTAATTTATTTAAAATTCCCTTTTCTCGTGCTGTCAATTTTACTACTAAAGCACAATACCGACAGTCTCTGACAACGACTATCGATTACGAACTATCGATATTTTTTAACAGCTGCAAATCATATTTTCTACATTTTATTGAATTGGTAAAGAAATCGAGGCGTAAGTAATTTAGGCCTACAACTCTTAATTGTCATTTAATAAACTTGAATTTTGCAGAAGATTAAACTAAAATTGTGACAAAAAATGTTTTCGAAATCAATTTATGTGTTAATTTTTCTGTTGAGCTTACTTGCAAGCGGTTGGAGCTTCTTGGAGCATGACAGCTGGATAACGATTGATTTGCACCATGCTCTAACACCTGCCAGACCGGATCAGTTCACTCATCGAGGCAATATCTCCATACCAAGTCTAAATTCGGGGCTAGCGACCGTGGTGCAAAATCCATTAACAGATAGGGAGCTGGAAAGTTTGAAGACTTTGGCGAACCAAAATGATTTTTACCGCCTCAGGGCAACGGTCACGTACCCCAATGGCAACAGCCAGCGCTTTTTGACCAGTAGTAAAGCCTGCAGTCTGCTACAATCTCAGTTCAACGATGTGCTTTGGGTATCGATTGATCCGAACGGCTATGTAACTGGCATCACTACCTCCCAAGATGTGGTGTCCAAGAATACGGAATGCACTGCCGAAAATACGGAACAAATCAAGCAGAAAACATTCAACTCTGATGTGATCATACGGCACGCCGAATTAGCTCCGGTGCCCGATACCGGAAGCTTCATACAAAAGTTCGAGCGCGAGCGTGAGGCCAGAGAGCGCGGCGAGACTCGCGACAACAGAGGTTTCTTTGCCAAGTACTGGATGTACATTGTGCCCGTTGTGCTGTTGGTCTTCATCTCAGGTGCAACGAATCAAGATGCGGCTAAATAAGCGAATCTGTCCAAGTCCGACTTTTCTATCAATTGGAAATAAAGAACAAACACGGATGTGTTCCACTCAACCCAAGCAATGTTGATTGCTATATAAACAATTTGTAAATGTTTTTGTTATGGGAGATTAGTATTTATTGTACAGGATGTTTCATCAACCTCTAATCATCGTCCGCCTCAATGCCCATCGCCTTGTCATAGTCTTCGTCTGTAATCTTTTTCTTTTTCAGTCGCTTGAACAGCCTGATATCATTCGCCAGTTCCTCTAAATCTTCCTGCGTGTATTGCTGCTTCCGCTTACGCTGGGTGCCGACCTCCTCCGCTTTTCGCTTGCGCTCCTTTTTGGCCTTTCGCAGCTCCTTCTTGGACTTGGCATCTAGCTTTGCTTTCTTTGTCTGATCCCAGGACTCTGTGCGCTTCATATGCTGTTTTTGGCGACCTGGCCAAGTGCCAGTCTCCTCGAAGGTTTGCAGCTTTTCCTTGCGCACCTGCTCCTTCTGCGCGTTCTTGTAGGTCAGTTTCGTGACATCCACTTCGAAGCTGGGCGCCATGTATCCATTACCTTTGTAGTTCTTTAGCTCCGGCATGCGAGGCAACTGCAGCAGTCCGTATGCCGTGGCCATTTTGCCCAGATCCAGGTCTTTGAGCCGTAATATCGCGCTACACTCGTGCTTCGTGTAGGCACGCACGTGAGAGACAAAGGCACGCATGCCCTTGTCGAAGGCGCCTTTGTCAGCCGCCTGCAGTCGATGCAGCTGCTCCACTGTGGACTTCAACTCGCTTTCATTGGGTGAGATGCATTTCTCTGCCAATTCACTCAGATCGACCTTCTGATTTAGTTTCAGAAACTGAACGTATGCATCTTCGCTGGGCAGCAAGAAAACCAAGGCATTCCCCTCGTTACCTTGCCGCGCGGTGCGTCCCACGCGATGAACAAAGCTTGATGCATTGGACGGAGGATCCCATTGGACTACCCACTCGATTTCAGGCACATCCAGTCCACGCGCTAGCACATCTGTGCACAGCAGCACAGACTGCGGCTCATTCCGGAACCGCTCTACGACTTTGGCACGCTTATTCTTCATCTTCCCGTGGATGCCCAGTACACAGCGCTCTGGCAGCAACGGGGGCAGCATCTGGGACCAGTACTCAACGCAGGCGCAGGTGGGAAAGAAGACCATAACTTTGCCAGAGCTGGAGGTAGGTGAGCGCAAGAATTGTAGCAGATAGAGAAACTTGTGCTCCGGTTCCACGATTTTATAGAAGTTCTGTAGACGTGCCGGCGTATTTACCGATGCCTTTTCCTTGACAGAGACCAAAACGGGGTTACGCAGTCCGGCGCGTATAAGATCTGTCACCTCGGTGGTCTGTGTGGCTGAGAAGAGGCCCGTGCGGCGCTGACGTGGCAAATAGCTAAGTATATTATTTACACTCATCTTGAATCCCAAGTCGAGCAAGCGATCCGCCTCGTCGAGGACCAAAAACTCCAGGCTCTTAACACGCGCAGCCAAGTTTAAATCGTCACCTTTTCGCTGAAACAGATCCTCAAGACGTCCGGGCGTGCATACCAATATGACTGGTGTCTGCTGCTTCAATGTGGCTATATCTTCCTCGATGCTGTTGCCGCCAACGATTAGCTGCTGATTCAAGTGCTCTAACTCATCGTGAGCGAGGAATTTCGCCAGCACCTCTGAAATCTGGCGAGCTAGCTCTCTTGTGGGTGATATGATGAGAGCACCAATCTCTTTTGCTCCCCACGGTGTTTCGTTATGTCGACGCTGCAGAATCTCCAGCAGAGGAACGAGAAAAGCCAGCGTTTTGCCACTGCCGGTGACAGCCTCTGCGGAAACATCTTTACGGGCCAGCAGCAAGGGTATTGCTGCAGTCTGCACAGGCGTCATTAGGTTAAAGCCAAAGTCCTGCAGCACCTCCAGCACTGGCTGGGACAGCGGCGGTTTGTCCAGAGATCTCCATGTTTTGCGAGACATCGTTGTAAACAAACCCACGTGCAACGTCGTTGCCACCTGGTTAAGAGTGTTTACGTCTACTGTGAATGGTCTTCGATAAATATCGAATTGTGTAAGAAACCTGACAGCGCTGAATTTCAAAATATTGTGTATTTATTGAAGTCGGGTGTCTTTCGCAGAATAAAAGACCAAAATATTTCACATTTCGAGCATTTAATGTTTAATTTAAAATACTGTAAAATATATGCTGTTATATGTTAATACACATATAAATAGAATTTCATTAGACACTAAATACAACTCGCTCTTCCGTTATATATCATATTAGACATTCATTCTCTTAGCTAATGAAAAAGAAATGCGCGTAAATATGCAATACACAATAAGGGATGCATGCAGGACGAAATATATATAGAAAAAAACGGGTGATATTAAAAATGTATGTTCATTTGTTTATAGCCATAAATAATTTGGACGTAGTTGTGATCAAAAGTTATGCAAAATTATTTTTCGAATTTGATAAGACTGCAAATTTAGATGGTGAATGGTGAATTTGCTTTTCTTTTAAATTTCATTGTTGGTTACTTCTCCTTATTCATTTTAACTTATCGTTTCGATACGGTCACATTAACGTCTAGCCCGCTCCATTCGTCTTCGCACCGAGGCTCTTATAAGGCTTGCCCCCGTTACGCTCCCATTCGCGATTGAACTCATGGTCCAGAATCTCGGCGCCGCGCTTGCGTGTGAGGCCCGTCTCCTCGAGACTGAGCTCACACATTTGCATGTCATCCGTGCCGGCGACCAACAGGATTGGCGGCTTATCAGCGTGCAGTTCCATTTGTCGGGCGATCCACTGTCCATCGAAGTGTGCATACCACAAGCCGCGCTTAGCTAAATTAAACAAAGATTATTGAGAGAGCTTGGGCAGGACTCTGCACTTACTGTTGTCCGGTGCATTGGCTCGCATGAAGGGTATGCGGAAATAACGGTGCTGAGCTGCGACAATTTCCTGTATGGGCTGCACAATGGGCGGCTGCTTAAAGGCTGCACAATGGGGATATAAATATGTGTTTCTCTTAAGTGCAATTATATCAACCTACCGGCCTCCATTACGCTGCGTGGAGCACGTTCATTCTCATCCATGGTGGTGCGTTTGCGGTTCTTTGCCTTCCAGGCGTGGTACACCTTCAAGCGACGATGGAACTCCTGGCGACAGGCCTGCAATTGGACACCCGATCAGTGGTGGTTAGTGATGACTATATTCTCAGGCCTCGCTCTCCAAGCTTACCTCAAGCAATTCTATATCACAGGACGTGTTGATAGCATCGCGCAGTTCCGAGTACTTCCATTTGGACAAGTCGTACTTCTGCTTGCCAAGCGCTTGCTGTTGAGCGCGCACGTTCTCCGATCTATGTTAGGCAACAGATATATATATAAATATATATTGCAATGGGAAACATATCGAAAGATGGACAAGGTGAAAAGTGAGCCTATGATGGATTTCAATGCTTATTTTTGACTACGATAGAGTGTTAAGTATCTCAAGAGGAGCGAATTTATAATTTACAGATCGATTAGTGTGAATGATACTCTATATACAGGGTGTTAGTAATTCGTTTTAGTGTCGTAAAAGTCTTAAAAGCCAGCACCAACTCACTTATTCAAATAACGCGAAGCAATGTTTGACACAACTTGTGAAAAACTTAGTTCATGAAAGATCAGTATATAGAATAAGTTAAATAGAAGTAAATTCGTATTAATTTAGAGTTTTACAGTCCAATTAGGTTACGTTAAAGCATTGTGTAGAAAGCAAGAGAACAATTTTCAATAAAATACAACAATATTATATAAGAGTAATTATAAAGCGTGCTATACCTGATCAGTTTGTTGGAACCCACGGGAGACGCGTCATTTAGACCACCACTGTGTGTGTGGACGTGTGTGTGATTGTGTGTGTGTTTTTCGGGGGTGTAGTTGGTGTAGTAGAGTAGGCGTGAAATTGGGGAGGGGAGAAAGTTGGTGAGTTTCGTTTCTTAATCTTCAATATGTACAATAAACATTATCAATAAAAATTAACGGATATATACATAGACTATAAGCAGACGGCCATGTGCAGAACTTCAACATATAGCGATATGATTAATCTAAGATCTTAGTGAAGAGGATCGGTCTGACATTTCTTCCATTAGAGATATTTTATATATATATCTAACAGATCTATTACATGAGAGATATTTACTCTTATAGTGCTGTATGTCTTATGGAACTGTTACAGATCTTTAATCAGACTAGTTGCATTGGAGTTCACTGCACTGCCGTCTCATTTCATATTTAATCCTATGCCCTGAGATTATATATAGCTCGTCAGAATGGAAGGTGAAAACATACTTGCGTATGACAGGAGGACTATCCTCCACCTGACCGTTTGATTCGTTGGCCAAGCGCAGCGCCAGCTCGTGGTCGCGTCGTTCCTGTTCGAGCTGCTGTCTGTACTTTGCATCGTCCTTGGCTTCTTTTTCTAACTGTGCCTGCAGCACTAGGGCAGCACGTCGATCCTCTTCCTCCTGGCGCAGGCGCTGTGCCTCGGCCAGTTTGCGTCTGGTTTCCATTTCGACTTTGCTGCAAATGCAAAACGTTGCACAATCATAAGTTATCAATGGCACAGTTTAAGTTTCCATTCTAACTAACAGTCTCTTGTTTTCCGCCTCCTCGCGTAACCGTTGCTCCTCGGCCTCCCGTTCGCGGCGTTCCGCCTCCAGGGCTTCTTGTATTTTACGCAATCTCTCCTGCTCCTCGGCCTGTTGCTGCTCCTTCAGCTTGGTGTTCAAGTCAACCGTCAGCTTATTCATGTTGGCCATGACCACCGTGTACATGGAGTCGATCTCGCGTTGCGTGATCCGAGGATTATGCTATAATCAAAGGCAAATGAGTACACGAGTCCCATGTTCTCGTCTGTTCGGACTCACCTTTATCTTTGCAATGGCTTCGTCGATCTGCCTGTAGATATCGTTGACACCGCCAACGATTTCCTCGCGTCCCATTCGCAGGCCGTTCGCGATCTCGATGGTCTTCTGGGTGTTCGTGCGTATCTTGTTTATCTTGGTAACGCCCTGATATCGTGGACGATGCTGCTTGCGCGCCAAGAAGCCGCGAGCCATTCGCTGGACGGTCAATACGCACTTATTACGAGCGATGATGCGGTTGCGCACTAGTCCAAAAACAAAAATCACTTATAAGCTGAAGAAGAGATTGGGCATGAGGGAGGTGAACTTACGCTTGATGACGCACAGCGCTCCCAGCGTGGATTTGACCCATCGCGAACGGACGAGCCATTTCTTCACCTTGGCCACAATGGCAAGCATATTTTCAGGATCGGAGCGCATTATGCGGTCGAACTCAACGAACTTGCCGGGTCGGAAGAAAACCTTAGTGATGCCGAACTTAAAGTCCTTGGCGCTCAGATTAAGCGATTGGAACATGGCCTCGCAAAAGGTGCGCGCCGGCAGTGAAACCAGCTCTGGCGGCAGCACCGACTTATACATGCTATAAAGATCGGCGAAGAGAACACGTGACGGATAACCGTGCTCCATCAGCTCGAGCACGGATATGGTACCGGAGCATTTGAGCTGCGCCAGGGCCAAGCAGCCCTCGAATTGGCGATCAACCATTTTGCTGTTGGGCTTGATGCAACGTATGAAATTGGTGCCCTATAAGAAGGAAAGCACATTGAATCGCATGGAATCTCGACTTCGGATGTCCGTCGGACACTTACGTTCTTCTCAAGCTTTTCCATGAGCTCGCCCAACTGAGTCTTGAACTTGGAGCCAACGGATATGAAGTTCAGTTTGCCGCGCACACACGTATTGCTGCCTGAGGGGAAGAGCATCTTGAGTAGCGGATTCTCGCACTCCTGCACTAGGCATTCGAGTGATGCATGAAGCGCATCATTGTTCTTCTCGATAAACTGTTCGGTATTGTAGCAAACAGCGCCAGCGAAATGACGCACCAGGAAGCCCTCCTCATCACGCAGCGTACGATGTGCCTTGAGGCGCGATGAACGTGGCAATCCGAGACGATAATGATTCCTCCAGGATTTGTGCACCTCGGCTGTGAAATGAGCTGGCGATGATTTTGGGAGCTTGGACTCCTCGTCTAGTAAGGTAAAAATGCCATTCGACTTGGCCTCAATTAGCTCAATGATGTCTTGATTGTCCGTGAATGTAATCTCCGGCACGTTGAGTCCTTCGCGTTTGTACAGCTCCTGCTCGTTCTTCAGTATGTTGTCGTTGAAGAACTTTTGCAGCTTCTCGTTGCAGTAGTTGATGCAGAACTGCTCGAATGAGTTGACCGTGAAGTACTCGAAGCCGGCTATGTCCAAAACACCGATATAAAAGTTGGATGCCTGGAAGGGTATGCTTTGATTGATCAGAGCCACAATGCGATCGAATAGGCGACTGTATATGGCCTTGGCCAGAGCATCGCGCGCGTTGTTCGCCTCGTAGATCTTCAGAGGAACCCTGCAAATGAATGGACGAGGTCAAACGAAGCTCAAATTAGGACCTTGCCAGCGGGATGCTCACATGATAACCGTGCCCTTGAAGCCGCCCCCCTTGCTCTGCATAACTCGTGACACTAGAGCCGTCCGCAGCTCGGCGGGATCCACACCCAGCAGGGTGCTTGTAATGGTCAACGAGTGCTCAGACGACTCCGACACCTGGCAGCCGCCGCGCACATCGTCGGGGATCTCCTCAAAGTTGATGTTGCCCAAATGCAACACGGCTGCCACCAGGGTGTAGATGCCCATTTTCTCGTTGTCAGAGAGGCCCAGACGGCCCAACGCCTTGTCCAGATTCTGGAAGTGCTGGTAGTCATCAATGATGGGATCTTTAAGCGGACCCTTCTTCTGATGGCTCGACGACTTCTGAGAGTCTGGTATAAGCTGCTCAGTCTTGGCGTTGGCAAAGTACTGCGTGCAGCCGGAAAGATACTGCAAAATGGAAAATCCAGGTACAGGCAATATCTAACAACTATGCGATTATGCTTACCCGATAGTCATCCGGCTTGCCCAAGCTCAGCTTGTCCCGCAGCTGTTGGGGGGCGCCAGCGAGCAGCATATAGAAGACATGGTAGTTCCGCTCCTCGGCACTCTGCGTGCAGATGCGGCTCTTCTCCAGCAAGTAATGCGAAATATAACCGCCGACCACCTGGCACTTGGCATCGTAGTGCACCTCGATGAATTTACCGAAACGTGAAGAGTTGTTGTTGCGCGTGGTTTTCGCATTGCCGAAGGCCTCCAGCATTGGATTGGCTAAGGCGGGCACAAGCCAAATGAGTATATATATATGGATGGGCAAAGGGGCATTTATCGGCACATACCATCCAGTATTTTGGCCTCAATGGGCCCGGCACTGTCGTGAGAGTAGCACAAATATTTCAACAAATATTTGGTCGACTCCGTTTTGCCAGCCCCCGATTCGCCCGAGACAATTATGGACTGGGAGAGCTTGTATACGCGCATGTCCCGAATCGCCTTGTCCGCTAGAAAAGAAGAGGAATGAGGAGGTGGAGATTATGGACTGCTGCGTCATCGTGAATCCGTTCCACCTACCTATGGCAAACACATGCGGCGGCAGCTCGCCCAAGGAGCGTCCATTGTACTTCTTGATGGTATCGGGTGCGTAGAGCTCCTTGATCTCACGGTACGGGTTAACGGCAATGAGTATGTTGGCCACATAGGTCTGCAAAGGTCGAAATGGACTTGATTAGGAACACCTGCAATCGCTGAACGAAATCTCAAAACTCACGTAGATCTTGTCTTTGTAGTAGCGCGTCTTCAGATTGTCCAGAAAGGTTGCCTCATTCAGCAGCATAAGCTCACCTGCAAAGTGAAGTAAGTAGAGTAGTTTATTTGCTTTCCTCAAAATCAACTTTCACGGGGTCGGGGGTCGCGTTTAACTGTTCAACAGTACCGCGCAAGCGTAGCCACAGAAAGCAGCCCGACTTTAATGCTCCGCAACAATAAAACTTTACGATCCAGTCCAGAACTGGAGCAGCACAAAGCACGTGAGAGATGGGCCTAGCTGTAACTTGAGCAATTACCATAGATTCCTCATATACCACATATCCCCCCTGTGCTCACACGAGCTGCCGTTTCACCAGAAAACAGTTTGATTTTTTATCTGGTTCTGCTTGGAATCGTCGGAAAAGAGAGTGCATTTCGAC
>JABVZY010000278.1:3659632-3672422 GCA_020883555.1 Drosophila nannoptera | reverse complement strand
CGTGACGTGTTGGGTTTGCATTCGCCATGGAATGGTGCCAACTGCATCGCTCAGCTGCCGATCGGCCTGCCCGCCACCCTGCGCGATCAACCCCCGGCGCAGGCCGATCGATCTACCTGGGCCCAGATGCGCAGTTGCACCGCTCGGCGATCTGGAAAGGTTGAGCGACGTCGCATCGTGTCAGCCGTCAGCTGTCAGTCGGTCGCGGTCGCTCGACGTGGCTGTATTTGCTCGGAATTCTGGGCCCGTGCTCTTAGTCTCGTTCAGACGCAGATTGCGAGCGGTTCGCTTCGCGCGCTTCAACTCCGATAACGCACACGCACACACGCACACTCGCACACACACTCGGTCGCACGCGGCGTATACGCAACGACTAGCGCGGGGCTTTATCTGGCATCGGGCATGGGCTACGACGACGTTATCATCCACCTGGGCGAGTTCGGGCGCTATCAGAAGCGGATCTACCTGCTGCTCTGCCTGCCGGCCATAGTCTGCGCCTTCCACAAGCTGGCCGGCGTGTTCCTGCTCGCCCGGCCCGACTACCGCTGCCTGCTCCCGCACGAGGACGCGGCCACGGCCCGCTTCGACGCGCTGCCCCGCTGGCAGTGGCCGCGCGCCTATCCCAACGACACGGTCCTCGGCAAGCCGGACACCTGTCTCTACTACAATGTCAGCTACACCGAGGAGTATCTCCAGGGCAACCGGACAGAGCCGGCCGACGGCGGCACGCTGCAGTGCAGCAGCTACGTCTACGACCAGTCGAAGTACCTGAATAGCGCCGTGACCGAGTGGAACATGGTCTGCGGCCGGAGCCTCCTGAGCGCCACCAGCGATTCGCTGTTCATGGTGGGCGTGCTGCTGGGCAGCATTGTGTTCGGCCAGATGTCCGACAAGCTGGGCCGCAAGCCGACCTTCTTCGCCTCGCTGGTCACCCAGCTGCTCTTCGGCGTGGTGGCAGGCCTGGCGCCCGACTACTTCACCTACACCTTTGCGCGGCTCATCGTGGGCGCCACGACGTCGGGCGTGTTCCTGGTGGCCTACGTCATCGCCATGGAGATGGTGGGCGCCACGTACCGCCTGTTCGCCGGGGTCACCGTGCAGATGTTCTTCTCGGTGGGCTTCATGCTGACCGCCGGCTTCGCCTACTTCATCCACGACTGGCGCTGGCTGCAGATCGCGCTGACGCTGCCCGGGCTGCTCTTCATGTGCTACTACTGGATCGTGCCGGAGTCCGCGCGCTGGCTCCTGTCGAAGGGGCGCAAGGACGAGGCCTTCGTGATCATCGAGAAGGCGGCTCGAGTCAACCGGGTGGAGATACCCAGCGAGATCTACGCCCAGCTGGTCGACGAGGCGGCCGAGCTGAAGCGCCAGCAGGCCCTGGCTGCCGCTCAGCCGGCGGCGTCCGTCTTCGACCTGCTGCGCTACCCGAACCTGCGCCGCAAGACCCTGCTCATCTTCTTCGACTGGTTCGTGAACAGCGGCGTCTACTACGGCCTCTCGTGGAACACCAACAACCTGGGCGGTAATCAGCTGATCAACTTCCTCATCTCCGGCGCCGTGGAGATCCCCGCCTACGTGCTGCTGCTGTTCACGCTCAACCGCTGGGGTCGGCGCACCATCCTGTGCGGCACCATGCTGGTGGCCGGCATCAGCCTGCTGCTGACCATTGTGGTGCCCGGCGACATGAACTGGCTGCTGATCGCGTGCGCGATGATTGGGAAGCTGGCCATCACGTCGTCCTACGGCACCGTCTACATCTTCACGGCCGAACAGTTTCCCACCGTGGTGCGCAACGTGGGCCTGGGCGCCTCCTCGATGGTCGCTCGCATGGGCGGCATTCTGGCGCCCTACCTCAACTTGCTGGGCGAATTGTGGCGCCCTCTGCCGCTAGTCATCTGCGGCGCCCTCTCGCTGACGGCCGGGTTGTTGTCCCTGCTGCTGCCCGAGACGCTGAACAAGCCGATGCCGGAGACGATTGCCGATGGCGAAAACTTTGGCAAGAAGCAGTCGCCGCCGGAGGCCGAGGAGCTGAACACCATGCTCAATGGCAAGGCCAGAGACTGACAACTGGACAGCTGGGCGGAGCTGCGAATTCACTCGATTTGCATTTATTTGCGCGATGAAAAGTATTCAAAACTCATTTGCTAAGCTGTGCGCTCAATTCATTTGTGCCAACTCAATTCTATTTACATTTATTGTTCATCAAAATAATGATTAAAAAAAGCAAGTCAAATTATCACGAAACATTCGCCTTTGTCTCCGCCAATCGAGCTGAACTTTTGCTCAATTGAGTGTAATTCAATTTGGCCGCTTTTCTATTCCAGTCTTCGACTGAGATTAGCTTCCCAAGTGGGTCTGATAGCAACAGAGAGCGCAAGGGAGAACGAGAGCGGGCTCCACTGTATATAGTTCATTGTACGATCGAGCAAGTGTTATCTTTCCGCAGAGCAAAAAAGGAAAAGTATATATAATTATTATTTACTTGTTTCTTTTTTTATCATCTGCGTCTAGTATTAAGCTTAATATGAATAATTTTTGTGTTTGCAGATACGGCTGTTTGGATAGAGTAAGGGTCATGATCAGGCAATATAATCATCACATTAACCAGGGTCTCTTTAGTGCTCAACTACAATAGATTGATAATAGTAGCTAGCTGTAAATGAGGTTACAAGGCTGATTACATTATTAGATTATTTAATATTTCCAATTGTACTCTTAGAAAATCTAAACGAATTACATCATACATAGGGTTGAACAAAAGCTGCTGGAAGAATTGTTTCAACTGACTTATTTACCGCTTTTGAGTAGATAATCTTCACAGTTTTTCATAGCATAGACTTTAGTTTTTTGTGTTTCAACGTATATTGAGTTTGTGTAGCCCCAAAAGTATGCTACACATTTATGAGCCTTACAGCCTTTTTCTACTGCCACTCTTCATGCCTTGACCTTTTTTCACTTCTGTGAAGTATTTATGTAGCAGCCTGAAAGTATGCAATGCACGTTCGTTGTTGTCGCCGCTTGAATTCAGCATGTAGTGCGTTCACGAACCATTCGGACTGCCCTTGAGCAAATGCCAAGCATAATTTGCTTCTGCTTTCAGTTTCTGTACAAATTTAAGATGTCAGATCGATTTACGTTTTTCAATGGACTTACCTTTTGGCAACGAATTACCACAACTTGATGTACTCATTGTTGGCGGTGGTCTCTCTGGTCTAACCTCAGCTGTGAAAATCCTGTCCAAGCAGGATTCGCTAAATGTGAAAATCATTGAAGAGCAAAATGCACCGGGCGGGCAGTTGAGTGCGGAGGGCACTTGTTTCGTGAAGAAGGAACAATCAGAATTGATAGCCTTCATAAACGAACTGAACGTGCAACTGAATAAGCACCCCGAGGAGGATGCAACGCTCTCTCGGTGCTGGGAGATAGATCGGGGCCTGACGGCCATACCGGCCAAATTCGAGCTCTGGCGATACATTCAGATGCTGGACCTGCGCATGAGCAAGTTTACCCAGCGATATCAGTAAGTGTCGATGCCTGACCATGAAGGATCAATACACGATCCTTCCTCTCCTTTAGGCTGAAGAAGCGAATGCCAACGATGGAGCGGCACATATGCCAGAACCTGTTCTTCAATAGGTCCCGCAAGTTCATGTACAACCTGGTTCTGTTGGCCTCTGGAAGGGCAGCCAAGGACATTAACTACGACGAGTTTATGTGCCTCTGCAGTTCCTGGGGTGGGCTGAATGTGCTGGTCGAACTGTAGGTGTATCCACCATGCCGTCACCCTTCTTTCTTCACCTTTGCCCCACTTGCCCTCTTGCAGTTTTCTCACCATGCCGGAGACCGTGCTTAACCTGTCCAGCAAGAGCCTCCTCCATGCGCTGCTGCAAAGGCTGAAGGGCGTTGAAATCGCTTGCAACGTGAAGGCCACGGAGGTGCGGCACTTCAAGAACTATGTGCTGGTAACCGACTCAGCCGGCCAGAGGCATATAGCCGAAGCTGTCATCTTGGCCATACCCTGGGATCGGGTGAGTGGCCTGGAGTTCGATCCGCAGATACCAAACAAGTTTCGTATAGAAACTCCTCGCAAGGAGCCCAATACGGTGCAAATAACTCAGTATTACTTGAGATACAAGTCTTCGTATTGGATACAACAGGGCTATTCGGGCCACTTCTTGAATGTGGATCCTCTGATGGTGGGCTTTGAACCGAGTCCCAAGGAGTACTGCGGCTACCTAATGCAGTCCCAGGAGGCGGCAGAAGAAGACGCGCCGAGCGCGCGTGAAATTGTGCTGGATCTGCTGGCGAAGCACTTTGGCCAGGAGATGCTGTCGCCCGAACATTACACGGAGAAGTCATGTGAATTGAGTAGGGTGGTCCCGAAGCCGCAGCTGGAGTCCTGGCACCGCGTCATCTGGTCCAGCTCAGCGTCTGGCGCTGCCTCCAATCGCAACCTGATGGCCGGCGCCGTGGAGAGCGGCCTCCGGGCCGCGATCCATGCGCTCTTCGTGATCCGTCCCCAGGTGGTTGGCTGGCAGGATCTGAGCGACGTGCACCAAAAGAATCGCTATGCTCGCGAAGGTTCCCACTACCTCTCCGGCCTGCTCAGCCGACTCAATCTGTACAACATCGCCTTCTATACCACCTTTGCGGTTGGCATAATCTTCTTGCTCAGCTTCGGATACAGCCGTGCCCAAACTGGCTGAAGCTGTCTCGAGCTCGACGTCTAATTCGTTTGACATTGCCAGCTCCGACCGAGACGAAAATTCCACAAACACCACCCACCTCCCGACTCAGTCGGGCATCAGGCCATTCCAATTGCTTTGCTCCACAGCTGTTGAGCAATCGAGCTCATTTAATTTTCCCCGATTAGTCTGTATATCTGGACAGATTAGCACAAATATTTTTGCATAATTCCGAGCTCGTTTCGGTGGGTAATCATTCACTTAAAGAGTCGTGTCGCCAACAAATTGGGCTTCATAAGTTATTCAATCATTCACCAAGTAAACACATACGGGCTCTTAGAGATGGGGGGAATGTTGATTGGACCTGACGGATCACCAGACTTAGACCAAGCCAAGAAAGTAATCAAAATTATGCCTGACATAATTGTAATTATATGCAGAAGCAGGTAAATTAATTAAGTGTAACTGCTGTATTCTATTCTTTATATACGATTCATCGCACGTCTCGATTATCATTTCTATCGATATATGGGATTTACTTGGGTCCATCTCTTGATTACGGCCTCCAGACTCTTAATTGAATCAGGCCAGTATTATTGCATTACAATCCGTGTAAATGGCCAGCGGGATTGCTTGTGGGCGTGGCGCCTCAACGTGTGCTGCGCATTATCTAATTGCTAATGGGACGGGCCGCATGAATTTAGCTTTATTTGGAAAGGCGTTCGAAGTTGCTCCTAAATTATCGTCATCTATACGTCAATCCGGTTTAATGATTTGGTTTTCGGTTCTGACTGACGTTCTAGGTAATTCTCATGTGAAATAATGAGAATTATATGATGTGCTCACTTATGTATACCCTGCGATCGCTCAGAGCGTAGCCCCATGCCTGTTGCTTACGTACATATGCCCATTGATACTGCGGTATCAATCGATTTTCTATTGGTTCGGCTTAATTGAGATCGGCCAGAGCTGACAGCACTTGAATTGTATGGCCATGTTATCTAAACGTTAATGCAGTTAACCTCATTCAGTAGGTTCAATGCATAGAAATCTGGTTCTAGTTTGATAGCCGAGAACTTTTGAGGTTGTCGCTCTTGTCAAATCAATTATGAGCATACAAATAAACTGGAATCTATGTGGATTACGTTTCTACTGCAGCTATCGAGTTATTCACGTGGACAAATATTCTCACAACTCATGAATATTTACACGAAGCGTTCTCCTCTGTGAGAAGAATCTACATTGTAAATGTAAATGCCTTCCGCATAAGAAGTTCGAAATTTCATTTACATTTGCCGATTTATTCAACACATTTTGTTGTTGCTTCATTACAATAGGCTCCCCGCTCTTAGCGCTTCAAAGAGCCGAAAAAGAAGAGCACCGCTCTTGGCTATGCAATTGCAAATAACGGAACTGAAGACAACAGAGAAAAAAGCACACCGAGCTGGAGACTTCAGCCGAATGGGAATACGTAATGTAAAGTAGATATAAAATGTAAATGACTGCATACAAATTGATGCATTTGTATGTATGTATGTGTATGTATGTAAAAGTGTTAATTAATGTAGGTAATTAAATGCTGCGAAAAGCGCTCATGCATCTGTTCTGTAACGGCATCTGTCATGGCATGGAAATCCTGTGCAAATTTTCGGGCCTAGGTTTCAGCTGCTCAGAAAGATGGATTGCCCTGGGCCGTGTGATAATTGTAAGGGATGAGGCCATTTGCTGATCTATCGATCAGGATTAGTACACCGAAAAAAAGGAGAGCGAATGTATAAATAGCTAATTAAATTTAAATATTGCGCACATTGAATAGACTTACAATTCTAAACTAAATTGCTGCCTACGACTGTTCGCCATGGCTCAATAATACTCCATGTTGAGAGCGATATTATCTCTTTTCAAACGCGCAATGATTTCAACTATGGAATGCACCGCAGACAGGCATTCACACGCACACGCACACGCACACGCACACGCATTCACTCACCAAACTCAAATTCCAAGCATAAGCGAATGGGAAGAGTCGGAGCCGAACGTTGCCGAGCGTCGCCGAACGCGCGCCAGACGCAGCCGAAGCAGTCTCGTGTCTGATTAATGAGAGTGCGTACGTTAGCTGCTAATGGGAGAGTGTGCATATCAGCCTGCCTGGTCCGTCGTCGGGTCGAGGCGGAGTGGCGGCAGTCGGAAGGCGTCTAGCGTCAAGTACAAAACGTTGCGATCGACCTCCCTTGGGCTTAGTTTGTGAGACGCCTTTGAAGCGGCAACTAGCAGAAAAGTATTGGAATCGGAGCACTGCACCTCGGACGAAAGACACACGCTGCATTCACGCGCTCGAGAGTTCGTTCAAAATTAGAAACATTGCCGCTCAGCTGTCGAAGAAAAGCCAATGGCAGAAATTTAATTCAATTCATTCATTTTTCATTGTAATGTTTATTTTAACATCTAAGCAAGATTTTTGACAAGTGAAAAGGCAACATGAAAGCGAGTGCTAGAAAATAGAACAAATAGTTAAACCGCAGAACATTCGAAAAGTGAAAGTGAGAAGAACAACAGAAAGAGAAGCAGCAAGAGAGAGGAAATAAGTAGTGCAGTGCGATTGCCATTGCATTCGGGTCGATCGTTCTGCAATTGGGGTGCCCATATTTCGTATTATTTATCAGTGGAAACGGATGAGCCGCACGATAGAGCCAGTCTCGTATCATAGGCTATATGCCGTGTTAATGCATCCGTAATCGTCCGACAATTGGCCGCAAACAATTCTTCTCCTCTGGATGCGCGACTTTTGTGCTTGACATTTCAATTGAGCGATCGATTGGCTGAGATTATAAATAGATTGATCTGGCGAATCTGGTTTCAAAACCAAGTTCAGTGTCAAAATGTGCACAGCATAGAGATCGAGCAGTGAGTGGAACGACCTAACAATTCTCAATTGCGAGCTCTTATCAACAATATAATTTATTTCGTTGTGTGTACCACATTATAATTCTACAAATAAATACAATATAAATAAGTATTTATAATAAATCTGTGATAAAGTAAATATGACCAAGTCAAAGGACAATGCGGAGAAAGCGCGCGAGCTCATCAGCGAGCAGGACATGAAGGATCTGCTCACAAAGCAGCTGGAAATCGTTGGCAGCGGCGGCGCCTTCGTCTGGTGAGAGGGGGCTTAGCTTATAGGTCGAGCTGCGGCTGTAAAGCTAAACTGTTAGCTAACATATTTCTAAACGAGTCAAGCACGATTCCAATTTAAATAAAAAGCGGCTTAAATGATATATATTTCTACACGTTTCGGCAATATCTGGAGGCTAATCGCTACTTTAAATAACTTCCCTATAATATTTTAAGCACGCGACGTGATTGGCATGTATAATATTTGCCTCGATCGAGAAGCCTTATTTGTTGTGGATAATGTAGAACCAAGTCGTATCAGTGCGATGATTTAATTATAGGCAATCATAATCCATAGAGCTCCGCCTGATAACGGCATCCGATTGAGTCCGAGCATTCATCTGCATGTTCGCATGGCAAACCGGTACATATATATGTATAGCTGCAATCTTTGCTGCTTCCCAAGGAGATCCGGGCCGATCGACCGGAATATTAATGCGAATCCGTGAACAGTCGTTGAACCACCAAAAGTAGTACGCGAAAAGACAAAAGGTCGAAACGCGCCTGAAATCCATAAATGTTGATGACATTCCCACATATCGCGAGAAGCTAATTTCAAATATGCAAATATTGCGCATTGCGTTCCGGTTGCCCGGTTTCTGATAAACGAATTAACCACGGTGACGTTTACACATTGAGAACCATTCTCAATGGATACGACAATACATACATACATATTAGAACACGTAATTGTTCATCTATGCGTCGCATAATGCCGAATCACGTGCTGAATTTCAATCGCCGAAAATAGTGGAACTTCGCTCCGAGCTTGAATCTTCCGGATTGTGTCACTAACCTTCTCAACATATTTTTTTGTATTGCGCGTTATTAAAGCAACTAAAACTATGCGCGCTAGATCACAGAAGAGCGGGTGGAGGGATGAGGGGGAAGGGAAAAGTGGGGTCGAGCAAAAGCTTTTCAATTCATTTTGATAAATTATCTCAATGAGGTCGAGCGGAATGACGTAAGGCTAATCATACTGAAAATTAGATAAATATAAAAGAGGAGAGAGGAGGGATACAGAGTATCCCCTACAGGGTATCTCCAGTCAGCTATTAGCTCCTCTTAACTGTCAGCCTTTAATAGTCTTTTCTCTAATGCTCGACCATTTCGGCCGAAGTGCGAAAGATCGATAAAAGATGTTGTTGTCATAGCTGTTAAGTATATCTAAATCGTTTTGATTAGCGCCAGGTGAAACTTGAGGCCCATTCAATTTTGTGTTTGGCCAAGCAATTTGAGCCTCCAACTAACAATATTTGTATTTGCATTCCATGTTTAGGGCCATCTTCTTTCTGTGCGTCACGCCGAACATATTGAACGGCTTCCATGTGTCGTCCTACACGCTGCTCGGCCATCTGCCCGACGACCAGTGGTGCGGCATCGATGCACTGCAGCAGACCAACTGGACACTGGCCGAGAAGCGCAGCATCAGCGAGTTCGAGCTGGACTCCGGCGGCTGCATCGTCTGGGACTGGGACTATGAGCGACTGAGCCGAATGTCCTACGCGAACGCCTTGAACTATACGCGGCGCATGGCCAAGACCAACCAGCCGACCGTGGTGTCCTGCAAGGCCAAGGGCAACTATGAGTATGCGCAGCCGGAGACCACATTTGTGGCCGACTGGGAGCTGACCTGTGAGAGGAGCATACAGCGCACCTCGGCGCAGGTGGCGCTGTCGCTGGGAAAGTTCTGCGGATCCTTCTCCTTCGGTATTCTGGCTGACAAGTAAGTGGAGCTAGAAATGTTCCCTCTCACATAGATGCCACTAATCGCGGCTCACTTCTATTCCAGATTTGGACGGAAGACCTCTTTCTCGCTCGGCGCCGCTTTCTTCATTGCAGGCAGCATCTTCTGCAGCTTTACGCCCTGGTACCTTCTCTTCCTGATCGGTCGGTTTGCCCTGGGCGCGGCCTCCTCTGGCTTGTTCTATCCCGCCTTTACGATGAGTGTGTAGATCTCTCCCACATACCATATATACATTTCATTCACTTCGACCTCTTCTTTCAGTTGTGGAGAATATTTGCCTGAAGCATCGCTCCTGGATGTCCATCGCCTTCTCCGCGTCGTATCCCGTGGGCATGATCCTGCTGGCCATAGCCGGCTATCTGATACAGCCCTGGCGCTATCTGCAACTGGCTCTGACCATTCCCTCGCTCCTGCTGATCCTCAACTGCTAGTGGGTGCCCGTACTTCCTATTCCTCCATGCATTATGTTTAATCCTCTTCCTCTTCTTCTTCTACTGCTGCACAGTCTGATGAACGAGTCCCCGCGCTGGCTTATTACCAAGCAGCGCTACGATCGCGTCTATCGGATTCTCTTCGGACAGCCCAGTCATTATGACATCCAGCCCGAAGTCGCGCCAGCGACCGCAGTAATCAGCGATAAGATGACGGTGTGTACAGTGATCTCTCGCTATATGCACTGACTGAATATAAGCTGAGCTAATCTAAGAGTTATTGCGATCCCCTTAAGCATACATCCGTTTCATCAGCGTTTCCTTTGCAGTCGGACTCCGCCACGAATGACACGCTCGGGCAGAAGCTGAAGAACGGCCCGCTCAAGTCCATCATTGAGCTCTTTGCGAATCCGAACGTGCGCAAGCTGATCTTCACATCGTACTTCATGTTCTGCGTTACCTCGCTGAGCTACTATGTGACGGGTAAGATCCGGGATGATAATGACAAGAATTTCGAACTAAGCCCAATCCGTCGCACAGCTCTGAATGCCTCCAATCTGTCGATCAGCCGCTATCTCTATATCATTGGCACTGGCGTTGTGGATATACCCTCGTACGTGTTGCCGGTTATAATGTTGCGCTACACGGGACGCCGGGTGACCACAATGCTGTTGTTCACGCTGACGGGCATCTCGTTGCTGCTGGTGCTGGCCGTGCCAGCCGGGAGCACCACCTGGGTGGTGTCGTTCGCCATGCTGGGTCGTTTTGGTATCAGTGCTACGTACTCGGTGTTGACGCTCTATACGGCCGAGCTGTACCCGACCGAGATACGCAACTCGGCGCTGGGCACATGCTCGACCTGGGCGCACGTGGGCTCCATTTCGGCGCCTTACGTGGTCGACGTGCTGGGCGCCCTGGGCTGGTACATTCCGACAACCATTTGCGGCTGTTGCGTTCTAGTAGCAGGTCTACTCACGCTCACCCTGCCCGAAACTGGAACGGGCAAGCTCTCCGACAAGGTTGAGGATGCGCCGAACGAGGCCGAGAGCAAGTCTGAAAAGCAATAAGACCCCAGCCAGCAGCTCAGCCATTCTTACTAGGCCTGGTTTGATTGGCTGCGTTATTTCAGTTAAGTTAGTATTAAACCTATCTATATATATATATGTATATCTATATCGTGCGATCGTAATTCTAACAGTACTCTAGGCCTAAGTTATCGTAAATCTTACACTTTCCTGCATTGTCGTAGCGTATGTGTATATTCGTGAATGTTTTCTGTATCAAGTTAGTGTGAATTATATAGCAATTATATAAATATACAATTACGGCTTGTGCACGAGCAACTGGATCCAGTCGTAGTATGGTCGAACCACCGTGTAGATGCTAGGCATGCCCTGGATGCCGCAGGTCAGACCGTGCGACACCAGTCCGTAAATATATTCGCCGCCTCCGGCGCCATATGGACATATGAGCGGACCACCCGAGTCGCCCTGGCAGGAGTCCTGATTGTTACCCAGCGCGCAGACCGTGTTCGCGCCATTTTTAGGCGCCCAAATGTGTCCAATGATGTCGCGACACTTTTCGTTCCCAATCACACGTACTTCGGCCTCGAACAGCTGCTTCTGGGACGGGCCGGCATGCCGCGTGGCACCGTAGCCAATTACGCGACAAGATGCTGGAATGGGTTTGGCGGGGATTAAGGGCGTTCGCGACAAATAATCCGCTTGCTGACAAACCATTGCTGTTAGCCTTTACGCCATGCGGAGGCAGCTGGGCGAATTGCAAGTTTTTGGCCAAATGGCCCCTGAAGGGGCGCTTCAGGTGGAGCAGGGCGATATCATTGCGATAGTTCGAACTGTGGATGGCGTATGCAAATCAATTGAGAAAATTGTTCTTGTAATCGGTTCCAGATCTATACTAACGGCTGGAAGTAAATGTACTCGGCTCTGTCCACAGAGTATGCCTTCAAATTCTCCACATTTTCAATGTTTTCGTGGCCAATGAAAGCCGAGATCGTATCGATTTTTCTGCAAAGGGACAACGAGAATGAGAATCACATGTGATTTCAAGCGACAGAAACTTACTTTCTCCAAACGCAGTGAGCGGCAGTCAGTATCCAGCGCTCGTTGATTAGGCTCCCACCACAGAAGTGCTGATAGACCCGCCTTAGCGAGGAATTCACGTTCCTTCCGTTTCCGCTGAGCACATCTTGCAATGACACCATGAAGGGATATTTTACGGTGCCATCTGAAATGCGAATTCCGCTTTCAGTAAATCTCTCGACTCCGACTTATTCAACAATACTGCCCACGCTAGAGACGATGCGACCACCGACAATCGGCACGGCGTAGGATTCCTTGTAATGGAGAATTTCCAGTGATAGCAATAGTAGAAGACATCGTGGTTGACAATTAACTTCGCCCGTCATGCTGCAATTTAGACGTGACACTGAAATGGGTCTGTCAGCAGTTTGAATAGAGCAAAACAGTTTTCGTATAGATAATGAAAAGTTGATATAAGCTTGAACGCTAACAACGGAACAAGCTGAGCAAATATGAATGTGTTTGTTGAATGTTTTGAAATCTCTTCTGCGGGCGTCATCGAACTTTCCTAATTGGTGGTTGGCTATCAATGTGCTAAAGAGCGTATGATAACTAAGAGTAATTTTTCGTTCCTTCCATAATTTTCATTTGGGAAGATGGCTTCAAATAAAAACAGGGTTTGAATGTTTAAAATTTCAACGTATTTCGGAG
>JABVZY010000278.1:3595313-3611466 GCA_020883555.1 Drosophila nannoptera | reverse complement strand
AAACAATCGCATTCGACGCAACGGCCCCGCCGTCCGAGTCTACCGCGGTTAGATCTGCAGCAAGAAACATCACGTATGGCTAAACTCATGAAATAAATGGAATGTTATATTTAGAACTAATTAGAAATTGGCTTTCATTATTGGCCCAATTATGTCACCTGTAATAAAAGAAAGCTTCCCCATATTGAAACAGCTGGGATCTTTGATTTCGGCAAGCCAGTGGAAGGGCGACTCAAGTTTCAGTTCGATTGCCAACAGCTGTGCACACTGGCAAATATATGTGTGTGTGTTTGCAAGTGTGTGAATGTGTGCAACAGCTGACAGATGAGCATCCTGTCCTTAGATCACAATACGCGAATTGCTCAAGCTGTCCCGTTTCGTAGCAAGCAGCTTACGACTTTAAGTTTCTCAACTCTCTGCTTTTCGTTTTAACGCAATCAGCTTTGATCAGCTTGGCGTGTGTGTGTGTATATGTGCATGTGTGTTTATGTGTGTGTGTGTTTGTCGAAACTTGCCGCTTTTGGAAGCAACAGCTGAGAGATGAGCATCCTGTTATAGTTCATCAATCCGTTATGCGAACTGTTTTCATTTCGTAGCAGGCAGCTTTCGGCTTCGTTTCCTTTCATTGCAATCAGCTTTGATCAGCTTGGCCAGATTACTCAGGCCTAACAAAATAATCCGCACCGATATGAAGCCATACGAAATTATGCAGGAGCGAGCGAGATAGAGAAAAAATAAATAAGTAAGTAAAAAATAAGTAAGTTAGCTGGAGGAAAAAAGAAGCCAGAAAAAGAGAAAGAGAGAAAGAGAGAGGGAGATGCTATAGAGAGAAGTTGGAATGATGGAGTAATGAAATCGTGACACACTACAAACACAGAAACTAAAAAAAAAAACAACAAGCTAACAACATATTTATAATTTATAAATTTGTACAAAAAATAAGTTGACCCAGACTTTTATCAACTTCTAATTACTTTAGCGCCTTTTTTCATAGGTCTGTTTTGAGTCCAGACCCCAAAACATGTTTCTATTATGGGGGCAGGAGTCTCCGTGATATCTATGTGTATATATATTTATTTTTAGTTTAGTTGCTCAGCTGTTGAACGGCTGCAGCTAAACTGGTTTTTATAAATTTGTTTGTTTGTTTTCAGCCAGAGCCCTAATTCCAGCCAAATCGAAAGTAAGCATCCATACAAATGACTTATACTATTTGATTAACATCTTAGTCGAGACACGGACATTTTAATAGTTTATTAACACATTTTCGACAGTCGATCAAACTATGGCCAGTTCGGAATTAAAAACATTTAGATTTCGCCAAGATGGAGGACTTAGGCGCTGTGCCTCTTCACCACTTGGCCATCGGGGCAGTTGAAGGTCACCTGGACACCGTTCTCCAGCCATGGCTGCGACCAGATCTGCACGTTGCACTCCTTCGTCTTGGTGCCCTCAATGAGCTCCACCTCGTAGACCCATTTGCTGCCCGAAACCACTTGATGCGTGGCTTTGATGATTTTGCCCAATCTGTAGTCGGAATATACATATATATATAACTTTTAACTGATAAAGTGAATCTTCCACTCACTTGTAGCTGGGTCCATCGCCGCTGGCCAGCTTGGCCAGGGAGGTCTTCAGCTGCTCCTCAGCCCTCTCCAACCCCTCGCCAGAAAGCTCGTTAATGCCGCCGGGAATCTGCATAGGCCAAGGATCAGAGATAGAAACCAAGATACTTTATCGATTTATACATATATATATATATATTTACTTACGCCAGCCGAAACGAAGGTCAGGGCCAAGCCGAGTACAAAAATCGTTTTCATCGATAGCATCTTCGTTTCTTCTGCAGTTATTCCCTCTGTTCTCCGCAAAACAAGATTTGAGACTGAGCGTCCGACGCGCAGCTGAGTCGATTTTATACCCGATTCTCGTCAGACTTTGGCTTTATCTCCGGCGAGCACCAGAATGAGTGTGCGGGAGAGCGAAAGGGAGGGAATGAGAACGGTTGCTGCTTGGAGGTGAGAGAACAAACACGATCGAAGCTCTGCTCTCTGCTAGAGGCGCATCTAATGCCGTCTATAAATTCTCTATTTCATGGAGTTCTAAGATCTAAAGCTGCATTGGCAAATATTCGTTCAAGCCAAGGCAAGTATTCCAAAAATATATAGTATATATATTTTTATTGGTTTATATGCCTACACATTATTCCTCTGTAATGTATCCCTTCACAAAAACCAGCGATTAATTAACTCCGAAAAAGTCGCGGTTTAGCGTCATTAATTATTACCTTCATTGCCCGCTTGATTGCAACAACGCAGAATCTGCTTAAAGCAATTAATTGATTCATTAAATATACACACGCCTATATGTAAAATACAAACGCTAATTAATTATTTAATTCGCCTGCACCGAACTAACAAGAACGAGTTCCCCGCCGAAACTTTCGTTGGGGTGCGACGAGTTATCAGGTGGACAGCTATAGCGCGATCTTCCAGATACTTCGGCGTACAAGTACATGGCATATAGGGCGAATCGGAAATGGGTTTTATTTAGGTCAATTCCTCTATTTGTCTAAGTCGGGGAGATTAATTAACTTGTATAAAATTTCATAGAATATTTCAGATTGTTCCTGCAGGTCCTAACTGCGGATCTTCTTGACGGATCCCAGATTGTTCCTGCATTCATATAGATCCTTCTGTAACTGCGGATCTTCTTGACGGCTCTCAGATTGTTCCTGCATTCATATAGGTCCATCTGTAACTGCGGATCTTCTTGACGGATCCCCATCAAGTAACTGTTGTTATATAACAATTTGAGGGCAAGAAGAAGGGAACTCAAAAGCCCCTTTAATCCAGTCAAACAACTTTGAGTCTAATGGGTCTTTCGGATTTATTATCAAATATAATAAACTATGGCATGTTAATGAAATTAATGTCATTAGCTCTTTATTATTAAAAAAAAGAAATGCTGATAATTAACGTAATTTATAAGAAAAAAAATCAAGAATATGATTATTTTTCATTGGGGTCCACTAACAATTAAGAAATTTCTGGTTCCACAATAAAAAAACAAATCAAAAAATAAAAAAATTCTACAAAATGAAAGAAAAATATAAAACGTGATAGTCACACTTTTTCGGTACTATCAATAAATATTATAATGGCTTTTTTTTATAAAAAATAAAAACCAAAATTTCTTATCTGTTTCGGTGCAAGGGTTGAAAGTCTGGGCGAAGAAGAAGATTTGGGAGTTGCTATAAGGAAGGTCCTTCAGTCCTGGAAGACAACAATCCTTTCTTTCTCCAATTCAAGATCTATATGGATTACACTCTATCTTAGATTAAAATACAGCTGAGAGGCTCCTCCCAATCGGAGGTTAAAGGATCAACTCTTGCTCTAGCTGTAGATGGTCGTAGCACCTATTGCGACTGTACCTGAGTATGCTGATAGATCAATAGATTGACTTAGAAAATAATGTAAATTTCTCTACGTAAATCGATTTGAGGACCTGCTTGAGTAGGCCTCTCTTTCGAAGATTATATATTCAAATCACTTATCCGACAAGTTGGATTATTCGGTGATGTCACATACGAGGTAGAGCAAATAGAATAAATATTTCTCAGCTCAATTTGAGAACGGGTCTTCTCGATCGATTCCAGTTCTTGTGGCTTCAGCCATGCCGATGTGAGCTATATAGGTAATACCCTGCCCGACACTAGACGTGGCTTATAAAGTCGCGATAAAGGGAATCTAATTAGACAAAATAGATTATTTTAAGAAATTGAAATGTAAAGCAGCGGGTCATCAGCCGTCTCAACTCTTCGCACCGCTAATCTCGTAAAGTTAGATGAACTTCCCTCGGCCTTGGCCGCAGCCCATAGATTATGTGTCCAAAAAATATTTTTATACATATAGATCAGCTCCTAGAGTTCAGGGCTGATAAGCTTTATGCCCCAAGAGCAGCAGCCGGAGGAAATGGATTTGTTGAGGGAGGTCTTAGAATGTCAAAAAAGAAAAAGAAGAAAGGAGACCCATAAAATTTGGATAGGGACTAGAACTGACAACATTTCATGTTTGATCAGGTAGAACCTGCTTCTGGGTTTCTGCGATATATGAGGGACTATTCCCAGCAAAGGCATATTTTAGGCGAAGTTTCTATTCGGCAGAGTCTTAATTATCCCAAGATCCATATTAAAACTGATCTATTAGACCAATTAACATAGAAAGACACTAACTAATATTTTGCAAATTAGCAATGTAAATGCCCGTCCATATCAGCAGACGTCTGAATGAGCGTGTGTGTGTGTGAGTGTGTGTGTGTGTGCGGAGGCGAGTGTTCTCTTCGAGCTGCGCTGAGTGCGAGCCAGCATATATAAGGGCGAGCGCGGCGAAAGAGAATTCAGTTAATGCGCAACTTCTGACAGTTCCACATAGATCCAAAATGTTCGCCACGAAAGTCTTCTGCCTGACGGTCTTCGCCCTGGTCTGCACGGCGTACGCTGGTGATGTTCCCGTGCTCGGAGGCGCCAAGGAGCTGACCGGCGCCGAGCGCGAGGCAGCCGTCAAGAGGTTGAACACAACTCTGGCTAAGCTGGCGACTGGAGATGGACCCAGCTATACGTGAGTATTCCCGGGCCAAACACGGGCCTGTTCACAAATCTCTAACCTGGGCCTCGCATCCACAGAGCCACCAAAGTGCTGAAGGTGACCACCCAGGTAGTGTCCGGCTCTCTGGAGACATTCACCGTGGAGCTGACCAACGACAAGGAGGCCAAGCAGTGCACGGTCAAGATCTGGTCCCAGCCGTGGCTCAAGGAGAACGGCACCAATGTCCAGATTGAGTGCGAGGGCGACAGCGAGAAACTGGATCGCACCTGGTAAATCAACGGATCCGCGGTTCCCCAAGCTGAGCCTCATTGTAGAAACCGATTTGAATAAAATTGAATTGCTGTGAAGTATGGAAACCAGTTTTGTTTCACCCTCAATTAGCCAGCGATTAGAATTATAGATTCTAATCTCCCATCCAACAAGTTTCATGTCAAGCGATCAGCTCAGTGACGTCACACAGGTGAGTGAGAAAATAAGCAGATCGCCGAGCAGAAGCTTCTCTTGGTATATTTCTGTGGGGCGATACCGGAAGACGGTAGCCTTCAAACGGAAGCTTTCAAACGAAAGCTTAGAAATGTATTGCATTAGGATTATAATAGGTTAAAAGCAAGGATTAGAAAATCATTTAAGCATATACGATCTCTAATATGTATATGTTGATTGCATTATTTTATTCTCTAGGTAATCCATCGAGAATCAACTTAAATTTCCATTTTGATGGAGAATCAATTATCTTAATCAGAGCCCATGCTTTGATTGATAATCTCCCCTGTAAATGCTTTCGCTAGAATAAGATTAGCTTAGTCCGTTAGGGATCTCTTTACAGAGGCATTATAATCCTATATGAATCGCTGGCATTAATTTTCTTTAATCCGCTTCACAAAGGGATACGAAAAGGTAGAATTCTTACCTCGTCCACATCCAGATCTAGAACCAGATGGAAGGGCATTTAATGCAGCTCTTAAGTGAAAGCCGTTTACAGCCGAACAAAGAGAAACAAAGGAACAAAGACAGACGAGGTTTTACCTGGCCTCAATATGTTGAGTTAAGCACGTATAAACGACTGAAAGGCTGTCGATTTAATGAGTCCTATAAAGGCAACGAGTTGCGGGACCGAGGGCAGTCAGATGGTGTGGGTGTTTGATGGCAACTGCAGTAGACCAGAAGTGTTTGGGTTGGCTATTTTAAGCTTCGTTTAATTAATAGAGCAATACAATTATTTAATTAGGAACTTTGTCTGGCTGTCAACAAACGCCCCCAAGGCATTTGCACGAGATAATTGAGGCAGTTCATTGTTAGCTGTTTAATTACAGCACATTTCTTATCACTTGCCCAACCGATAGTCATAATGCAATAGATTAGTTTTTAATGGGATCTATTCATGTGTAATTGAGTGAAGCAGTCACTCGCCCAGACTCAAGAGCTGAGTTGAGTTGCTCTTGCGCTCTTAAGGTTGTCGGGCTGAATTGGTCAAAGAGCAAAGAGAAACGTCCCATGCAATCGATTTAGGTACAATTTCATGTTTGGTACAAAACAACAGCAACTGCATTTGCGGTAGACTATGAGCGTACGTGCTACTGGTATCTGAGTTATAAATTTACGATATAATAACTAAGTGAGTATATATTCCGATGATTAAAAGGTATGCTCGATCACGTTCTCATCGCCCTCGGATTTGATGGTTATATTGGTGCCGTTCTCCTTTAACCAGGGCCTCGACCAGATCTTCACTTCGCTCTCCTTGATGCTGTCTCCCTGGGAGAGCTGAACCTTGTAGCGATAGAGTCTGCCGGCTACCACCTGTGACGTCACTGAATTCACCTTAACAACTCTGAAAAGAACGCATTAAGTTTGTTTTCTTGAAAGCAACAAAGATGGCTTCATCTGGCTGATACTCACTGAAAATTGGGCTTATCGCCAGCGCTGGCCACTTTGGCCAGCGAAGTGTTCAATATATCCATGGCATCCTGTAAGTCGCTGCCCTGCAGCTCGGCACTTATGCCACCGCAAATAGGCTCTCCCATTTCAGCTATTTCAAATTAACTCTTGTGATAAGGGATCAGCTATTTCAACCCACGAAAACTGCGCAAAAACAAAGAACAAAACTTCTACAAAAACAAATGTTCGCTTTTCGATATCACTTTGTTTGGGAACGCGACAATGACTGAACGCCGAATCGCACTGGAAACTCAGTTCAGGGTGGGCAGCAGGCTTGCTTTATATGAGTCCAACAACAAAGAGAGAGCGTAAACACTGCGCTAACAGCGCACTGCTCTCTCGCTCTGGCACTCTCTCGTGCTCATGCTCTCCGGCTCTCGCCCGCAAATAAACACTTGCAATTAACGAATTGTGAGTCATTGGTTGAAATCAGCAAAACACAGTGGAAATCGTCATATAATGGAAAATTCCAAGAATAAACGATAACGATAACAAACACTGGGAAACAAAGATCACTTTTCGATAGATAAAATTTGAATATTTTAGATCTGCTATCAACCCTTGTCAGCTGTTCCTCAGCAGAATTTTTGAAGCCATGAATTGAAAAATCATTACGGATTTATTTAGTTCAGCATACCAATTCTTCAAAACAAGTTTGAGGTACAAATTTAAAAAGCCTTACAGCTAAGCTCGCTCTCTATTCAATTTAAATAACGCATTAGATAACGAAGTTTCGTTGCTTTTTATAGTACAATTCGTATTATACAAACGTGTGTATATATAGATGTTTTTCTATCGATATTTCTCCCACATAACAGTTGTTCAATTTGTAATTGAAATTCGTGGTAAATATTTCAAAAAATACCTTTACCGCCGCCCGCCCTGCGAGAATCTTAACCAAGCTTAATGATTATTTTCATAATTTTTGTTTTACTATAGTTGTTGCCTTCCTTCCTTTTTTTTTCTTTTTTAGGTATCTAACAAGCACTATAAACAGTTCCAATGACAAATCCCTCTCCATCTGTATCAGTTAGAATTAGATGTGTATATGCATATGCTCCAGCAGCTGAGCACGATCGGAAAATGTGGATGAACACATTTCGCACTCGAAGCACCGTGTCCGACGCTCCGACTTGCACGCTATCGCCGCTGCCTTGGCCGCATCAGCGGCATGGGCAGCGGACACAACCTCGGAGATAGAGAAGAAACCAGAACTGACATCTGATGACGTAGCGCTAGGCGTCACACTCGTATTGTACGAGTCCACACCGTAGATGAGATACGAATTGGCCACTGGCCTAGTGACCGCTTCTGTCACAGATGTGCTCGGTGCCTTGGCACTGGAGGTGGTTGCGTTTTTGCCGGTGTTGCGTCTGCTTGCTGCTCGGCTACTTGAGTTGGCAGTTAGCTGTCGCAGGTGACGCGAGATATGATGTGCCGCCGACGATGAAGACGTGGGCGTGACTGTTTGGCTTGTGGCAGTTACACGCTGCTGACTCTCGACCATTTCTCGCAAATCCGGCGATGTGGGCTCTATTTTGATGAGATTTTGCTCCTCTTCGGGCAGAAACTGTGGCGTTGTTGACGATTCACTGGTAAATCGCAGGCGTGCGTTCCGATCCTGTTTAAGCGGACTACGCAAAATATCCTCGAGATCATTCGCAATATTCGGATTGAACTTGTCGTACGACTTGTCGCGATACGACGTATGGATCAGTAGATGACTGTCATCGTACATGAGTTGGACCCGTTGGTGATTCTGCTCTTGCTCCTGTTTAATGTGCAGCGGACTGGAGCTGATCTGGTTGGGAGGCTGGGTGGCAGGTGATATAATCTCATAGTCATCGACAATGCGTGAACTGGACACACCACTCGATTTAACCAGACCCAGCTGGCTACTCTCTCCGCTGGTGCTGGAACGCGTTACATAGGTACGTCCACGCGTTCTTTTCGATGCATTCTCTTGCGGTAGCCGGGACTTTTCAGTGTGTATCATGCGGGGACGTGAACTGCTCGTTTCGGTTGCTGTAGCTGTTGCAGCACTCTTGGCCGCTTTGCTGGACTTCTTACGGTTGCTGCTACGACTGCTGGGAGCTTGAGATCGAGAGGGCTCCACAGCTTCTGTCATTGCTTCTGTATTTGCTGATCCCCTCAAAGTTTCTGACTTCTCACGGTTTTCGGCCAGCGATTGCGATCCTGCCTGTTTTCCTGCGCGGCGCGATCTGGAGACAGTCGTTGAATTGCTGGACGCGCCAACGGCCGGCAAGGTTTTATCATTAACCACAACCATCGAGTCGATTTGAAACATGTTTTTGTAGCCATCATCAACATTGTCGCCATTTCCGTTGCTATTCGCCGGCAGGAACTTTTCATCCCAGTTATTATTAGAGGATTTGGCAGCAGCAGGGGCCTTAGCATGGTCTCCAGAAGGCCGTTTGCGCTTCGATTTCTTAGTTGGCAATGCATCCGTGTCATCCTTGTCCAGAAGATCATCAACATTCTCTACATCCAAGTCACAGAAATCCAATTCGCTAGCATACTCCTCGCCCTCTTTGTTCTCCGAACGCATATGAGCAATCTCATGTGGCTGCAGTTTCCTTCGTCGCTTGTACTTGCGGGGGCCAGTCTAAAAAGATTCATATTAACTTTAACTATTACTCCCATGACAAAATGTGACTCACAATTGGCTGGCGTTGTTTGGCGGTGTTCGAGTCGCTGTGCTGAATGAGATGCTGTATAAGTTCATTGGACGTGGACAAATCGGCCGAGCAAACAGTGCAGTGGAAAGTGCCTCGGACGGCATCCTGTCCCGAATGATGAGAGCGTATATGCTCGCGCAGGACAACGCGTTGATTAAAGGCGCGTGGGCATACGGAACAAGCGTAGGGCTTCTCGCCCGTGTGAATACGTTCATGTTTACGCAACGTTCCGCCGTCGGCGAACGCCTTCCAACAATACCGGCAACCATAAGGTCGCTCCCCGGTGTGTATTCGCACATGTATTTGTTGTGAGCTACGCGATCCAAAGGTCTTACCGCATTCCACGCAGGGGAATAGTTTTCCTGGTGTAGTGGTGCTATGCGAGTGGCGGTGATTGGACAGTGTTCGTCCATCGGGGAACTCCTCGTTACACACCTCGCACACTACCGATTTGTCGCGGTGCGAGGACATATGCCGCTTCAGGCGCGCCTTGTTATGGAAGTTTTTACCACACTCGGAGCACGAGTGGCACTTCTCCCGTGAATGATCCCAAGCGTGCTTAATGAGGGCCTTACGATCACGACACACCTTGCCGCAAAGCACGCACGAGTATGGTCTCAGCTCATGCGGATGACGCGTATGGAGATGCCGCTTTATTGCCTGCTCCCCAAAAAAGCTCCCCCCGCACAGGACGCATCTGCAAGTGCAAACTATAGTCAAAAAAGATCTAGATATTTACGTGTTTCTTAACTCACTTATAAGGCGGGAATCTTGCATGTACCTCAACATGAGCGAGAAGCTCCAAAGCATTTGGAAACGATTTGCCGCAAGTATGACAACTGTGCGGCGGCGCATCTTTCCCATTTTCGGTTTCAGCGACGACGCTGCTTTCTCCATCCGTGGACATCTTGTGGTGCTGCTTGGCATGGCGTCGGAGCAGGTCCTGTCTGTGAAACGAAATGCCACACTCGCTACAATAGAAATCACCATATAACTGATCCCCATCCGATCCACTAGCGGTATCCTCTCCAGCCGAGGCCGGGTTGTATTCGGAGTTACTCTCCTCAAACTGATGTGTCTTTTGGTGTTCTTGTAGACTTAGATTGTCCCAAAACATCTCTTGACAGTGATTGCATTCGAAGGGTGAGTCTTCGCGATGGTTCTGAATCAAAAACAGTTTCAAATTGATATTAGCGAAAAGACAATCACTTCATCTCACCTTGATGTGCGAGTCCAGCGCTTTTTCGCGAGCAAATGCCAGGCCGCATTGCTGACATACAAAGGGTTTGCTGTCGTCCAGCACTGGAAAGCGTTTAGGCTCTGACGCATCTTCGCTAGCATTAGCTGTCCTATTCGAGGTATAAACTGAGTTGCTACCTGCCAGCGATGGAGGTGGTTCTTTACAATCCATATATTGTTGAACGTCGTCGGCTGACTGTTTCTCAGAAATCAAAACGTACTGCGCACTCTCCTCTTTGGGCTTGAGGCGACTAATACGACCACGCGTAGCTGCGGGCGCTGACACAGTGGTGACCGTTGCATAGTTGGCCTGCGGCACCATCAACTGCTCATGCTCCATGCTTTCTTGCATTTGCTCTTGAATTTGATCCGGCATTTCCTCATGCACTTGATCGTCATCATGTTGTTGATACAGAGGCCATTCCTGCTCATAGAAGTGGTCATCCAACTGCCGTTGCTGTTGGTGTGGCTCGAACTTAATTGCTGCCACTGCGTCGGCTGCCACCTGTGCCTCGGCATGTGCCTTAAAGTGGCTGATTAGCTCATTACGCTTGGAAAATCTTGCACCACACAATTTGCACAGATGTGGTCGATCATTTTGATGCGCAAGCATGTGATTATGAAGGCTACCTTTTTTCCGAAACCGCCGGCTACAAAAGTCACAAGGATACGGCCGAGACGCCGTATACTGATCCTGCTCCATATCCAATAGTTCCTGTGAGCTGCTGTTACCCGCAATTTGTTCGGCTGCGATTTCCACACTATGAAATAAATTATTTGACCAATGACTTTACCAGACACAATAAGTTACAACTTACCGCTCGGCGCCCGGATGCTGAACCCAATCGTCGGTAATGATCTCCTCAGTGACCACCTGCGCATCGTCGTCAAATGATTCCGCATATGTAACAGAACCGCTATCCGTTATTAATACCGTTCCACCGTCGCCCTCATTAGCCGCTATTATCTCGCTAAGCTGTCCATCGCGCGCCATGAATATCAGATTCTCGGCCGCCATATGGTCGAGATCCGCATCTGTTGCATTGCCATTTACTAAATAGGCCGCAGTTACCTCGCTATCAGCAGCTCCGTTATCCAGGAGATCTGTTTCAGAATCAACTGCAGAAGCGTGTTGTATCCATTGGATGGCGCCATATTCCGGATTGTTCATAACTTAACTGCCCCGTTGCTTTTCCTCTATAAAGGAATAGTTTTTATTGCTCAAATCTTGTGCAAATTAAAATAATTTACAAATATTAGACTTGAGCAACAATTGGGTCTGGAGCACATGTGCACAGGGAAAAAAACCACGGGAGAACCAAAAGGCGTTGCCAGATAGTCAACTGCGCAAGAATATTGTGTTTTAATTATTTCAAGAAAAACTACTTAGATGATTTACAAATTCGTTATGCCATTTAACGCTACCATATGATAATGTACACATTTGTATACATTAATGCATAGGTATTTAGCAATGTTTTAACATTTCTTACAACTTTATTTTTTGTGATGGCAACCCAGACACCGCTTCCAGACAAGGCACACTAGTCATCTCTTTCACGCGCACGTGTTAACAGCAAACTTTTCGACTAAATGTTAATAAATGGCCAAGTCGTCGGACCATAGGGTTTTCCCATTATAGGCCTGCGTTTTATTTATATTCCAGAGCGTTGCACATAACCTCAAGCCCAATCAAAATAATAAACAAACAGTGCCGGTAAAATGAGACCTTTTATACAAGATATATGACACCTATTAGCAAGTATCATTCGATAAGACAATAGGTGGCGCAGTCGTGGCACTCACACTCACGCGATTACATCACGCCCAAAAGTTCTCATTTCGTTTATTTTATTTGATTATAGACTAAAAACTGTCAAAACTATAATTGCACTCTTTGGTTATTACCTTTAACTTTAATTTTACACAGATGCCATTCTTCAAATATTCACCGCGTGTTTTTAATCGACAAAATATATTTTCAAACTTAATATACGCACGAACTGAAAGAATTCCGTAGCGAAATCAAATGCATAGTTTTTTCCTCCTCTACTCACAGCTGTTGTTCCGCATAAGTATGAAGACTGTTAATTAACACAAGCTCACGCGAAAAGAGCTTTACATTTACCCTACGGATGTTAACAGCGAGTATCACAGGTTTTCATATAAAATTTGCCGTTAGTCATTTTCATTCTTAAGATTTCAATACAACTTTATTAATTATATGAAGATATATATATATATCACATTAAAAATATATTATGCACTGATTACCTATCCACAATAAATAATTTATTTAAAATAAATGTATATCAAAAGATTAGTTTTTATCTACAGCATTAATAGGAAGAGGGATTTAGTATTTCCTTCATATGACCAGTGTTGCTAACATCGCAACACACTAATTTGACCGTGTTATAAGCTTGCCGGTATAGTCGGTTAACATTCAAATTGTAAATATATATCTTGGTAACGACAGTATTTTCTCTAACTCCACTTACAAAAATTCCTGCAATAGAAATAAAAAACAGGCAAATTTAAAACAAAAAAAATATTAAGATTCCTTAGTTATTTTACTGTGAAAGATATATATGTACTTAGAAGATTCATATAGACACAATAATTGTTTAAAGCCATTTAGTATTTGTACTTTACGTTTCTCTTTCACTAAGAGCTGTACTCTTTCGTCCGAAGAGCGATGCAAAGATGAGTGACGCGTGTAGCTCAAAGCGCGCCAAACTGTGCCCGATGCCTTTACATTGCTTTTGGCTCTGCCTTTGGATTTCGATTTGCCTTTGCTCTGCTTTTATTTTTATTGCTCTGTGTGCGTTTTGTTGTGCTTTGAGGCTCTGGGGCAGCGTCAGCCAAGCGACTATTTTATTTTCGTTTTACCGTGGAACCGATTGGTGGCAGCCCGCAAGCAGTGTGCGCGTTCTGAATATTTGGAAAATGTCGAGTAAAAGCGCGTTCGTGTTTCAATTTTGATTTACGTTAATTCTGTGTTATGCGATCTACTTACGAAATGCGCTGCAGCGCCATCTAGCGCTATCCAACTTGATGCTGTTGGTTGGTTTTAAGCTAGTAAGTGATACGTTAAGGCTTGTTATGAACGAACGAAAACGCAACGAATCGATAACAACAACCATGGTAAAGAAAAACAACAAGAAAAACAACACATAACCGCCATCCTTTGACAGACGGCGACGACATAAAATGTCAAACTGTCGATCAACATCAAGGCGAAATATGCAAGATGCGTGTCTTAACTGCAAAGAGGGCGCCGACTGCTCTCCTAGCATGTTAGTGTGCGTGTGTGTACATGTTTCTGCGTGCATATGTGCATATGCGTCTACAGGCAGCCATTTATGTAATGCACACACACACACTCATACACAGACTGGCTATCCTCCTTTCTGTTTCGCTTCTTTTAATCTCACTGCTGATCTCGCTTTCGGCGACGCGTTTTGCATGCCCACTCGTTCGTTCGGCTGGGTACGCTGCTGCCCTTCTGTGGAATGCGTTTAATTCGAATTTGAATTTCATCGTTTTTCGCTGCTTTATTTGATTCTGTTTTGTTTTGGGGCTACGCTCGCTTGTTTTTACAACGCGAAACACTTGTTGTGTGTGCATATTGTCCGAAGGGAAGAAAAAATCAAACTAAGCGCAAACTTTAATTAATATTCCACGCACGCACACATTATCACGATCTCTCTGTCTCTCTCTCTCTCGCTCTCGCACGCCCACACACACAAGTACTCAAACAATGTTGGTATTGTTACCCAATGCGCTGGTTATTGTTGCTGCTCGTTTGTATTTTCTTGCATGAATTTTCGTTTCGGCTGCTGGTATTTGGTATTGATTGAATTTTGCGCATGCTCAACACATTTTATGGTTAACGATCGCGGCACACGCTTCTGTGCTCCTCCAGGTAAAAGCCAGCCACGGGGATTGGAATTTACGATCCCCTCATTCGTCTATTAATAGACCTGCAGGCTTTATGGCATGTTCGTCATTCGCATGCAGCGGGCCAGACGAGTTCTGAAATAATCATAATCCATATCGAGCTACATAATATAAGTTTCAGGAATTGAATTGTAATGTTCTGGATTATATATTTATTACATATATTCTATGGAAGCTTCTACATCAGATAGAAATAGAATAAAGATCTCGATCTAGGCTCCGGTAGATCAAGCATTAAGAGTGCTTCACGAACTTTCCAGGATAGGTTCTCCAAACCGCAGGGTATTAATCCTCAGAAGATCGAATCACGAAGGAAAATTAGTGAAAACTATCGGCTATATATATCGGAAAACATGAAGAAGTATGCAATTCATTTAGAGCTTTATTTTACGACACATTCAAGGACTCAGCTTCTTCTTAAGCTGTTTTAGTTTCTGGTTGACGCGTTGGAAGAAGCGCGATAAAAACTGTCTGAATCTTCGGCGACGGGATCTATGCGTAGTAGACGCGGCCGGCGAAGCCGTTGTTGTTTCCCCTGCTCCAGTTGTTATGATAGGTATAGACGTTGTTGTTGGTAGTCCTGCGGCAACACATTCCGCGTTTGTGGGATTCTGCAGGCAGTTCACGCAATTAGGATCCGTTGGTGCCACATCGCAGGTAACAGCCGCAACTAAGTCTGGCAGGCAGCACAGGATGCCAGCTAGGAGTATTGCGAGAATTTTGCCACAACTCATCTTGACAAAGTTCAGACGTAAACTGCCATCAGTTAGCCCAAAGTGTTTTCCTCTTAACCAAATCAAACAGAAGCCGAAACAAAGAAACAGATTTTCGGAATTATATCATAGAATCGATGAGCATTTACACAGGTGTGTTGTAGCTGAAAGAATGGCGCATGTGGTGAGCGTTCTACACTGCAAAAAAGCGAGGAGTACCTTGTCGAGTCGGGGGAGCGATGGAGATAGAGATACGGATATAAGCCGCCCAGCTTTTGGCCACATCATGCGCCTCTACATATGCCGAGTCGATTTATATACACAAGCATATACATATACTCAGATCGACGCCGTCTTCCTTCGATCGCCCGATCCACCCATCTCTGCCCCTTCTCGAAATGGAGGGTACAGATTCAAATAGCTATTGGCCAGCTCATATATGCATATATATCATCTATATATATACTTGTTCCCATTTCGTAACTATTATCTATGAACGGGAAAGGCCTGAGACCCACTTGGAGGCGAGTGCAACAGGTTGCGAGTGATGGGACGCTGACAAGCTTTCGACACTGACAACAATTGGACTCAATTTTAATTGTTGGCCATTTGCATAGACATGGCTCTCGTTGTTGTTGTTGTTGTTTTTGTTGCTGCTGCTGGGAGACGCACGAATTCAACAAGTTGACGATCTCATTGATGTTTTTATGTCTGCCAGCAATTATTTATGTATTTATGTATTTATGCATTAGTCTTCATTTCTGAACTGCCCCCAAGATCGGTGGGCGCAACGCCGCTACGTGCGTGGCTGCCAAATGGCCGCGCTGAGCCATGGTGAGCCACTGTGTGGTGGCACCCACATAAAGCATTTTATTTTTTTTTTGTTGTCGTATGTTTTTCATTTCGTTTTCGCGTTGGCACAAAAACGAAAAATTCGGTCACTCGCAGATCGCGATAAGCGGAAAAACATGTGAAAGTCATCAGACTGACACCAAAT
>JABVZY010000278.1:3557641-3575327 GCA_020883555.1 Drosophila nannoptera | reverse complement strand
ATTTAGGGGAGCCGCACTCGAAAATAGAGCAGAGATTGAATTTCCGCTGAAGCTGCGCCATTTAAATCGTCTAGACTAGGTTTTTTTGTTTTTTAATTAATAACAAAAGTAAGAGGGAAAAATTACGGGAAAAAAACAGCAGCTGAGACGGAATAGGGGTCGCAGGCAGAGCCACGCATTCAAGCGGGGGCATCCTTTGCAGCCGGCACAAGGGGACCCCTGGCAGCTTCAGGGGCAACCCCAAACCAGATGTGCATCTGTTAGCTAAGCGGCAGCAGCGCGTGCTCTCCGGCTAGGCTTCAAAATTTAATATGTATATGTTTTTTCCATTCCTTTTTTTTTTTTGTTATTTTGTGACGGCCGCGTGCCGACGTCAAAGCGAAATAGATGGATAAAAATAGCAAAAGGCAGGCAGCAATTATAATTGAAAGGGCTGTGCGTGATGGAAATGCTGAGGAGTAATGCAAGCAGAGGCAGTGGCAGAGGGCGCGCACATATGCCAATAGAAGGGGGGCGGCTGGTCAGGGGCGCAGGCGCAACGTCTGGTGGCTGGCAAAAGTGGCAGGTGCCGTTTAAGGCAGCACAAGATGCATAGATGAGCATAAGCATGAATAGAAAGAACATGCGTCTGTTTACAAGCACATTTACGCACTAGCATATGGGGAACTGCAAGCTACGACAACATCAAAACAACGGCGACTGCAACAATAACAGAAAGTAACGTATAATTTGCAGCTGCAGCGACGCTGGCAGCGACGCACACGCCGGAAATCGTTCATAGAAGGCACGAGAAACAGCAGCGAAGCAAAAGAGGGAGGGGGCGGCGAGGAAACATAAGTGAAACTGTGCGTATGCTTTGCTAGGAAGATTAGTATTACAGTTATAAAGCTGCATATCGAGACAAAAAATACCTTTTTAAAATACTTAAAAATTGGTATATCACCTATCGATAGTTTAAGCAATTAGGCCATCTCTAGTATACAGCATAAATTGCAAGCAGGAAATGCTGAGGCACACACACACACACAATACTCTAAATGCGAGAGCGCACACAAAGTTAAAGTTGCTCTCTCCGTCTCTGTCGCTCAACTGCAGATAGAAATGAGAAAATGCAGCATCACACTTGCTGGAACACTCTCACTCACTCTGTCTCCCGTTCTCCGTCCCGCGCTTTGCGTGGCTTTAATAAACGGAAATGAAAAATTTGAGTTGATTGTTGTCAAGTTGTTATTGTTGCATTTTTTATGCGCGCGTCAAAAGAAAAAACAATAATAATGAGGGAATGCGACACTGCCCCAACTACTTAGTTAAAAGAAATGCAAAAATGCGGGCTTTTTTAGTGCTTTAACTACTTAACAGTATTCCATGGCAGCCATTTACTCACGCCACTTAACCTTGAACGATTTATGAATATCCATGTTGATATAGAACCGTAAAGATATGTATGGAAACTTTCTAGAAAATATTTGTCGTTTCCTGAGAATCATAACTGATCCAAAAAGCGTTTCAAACTAACAAACTCGAATAATGTGTGAAATATTTTTCGGAATTGTCCAACGGAATATTTATGACTTGATTTCTGGCTGAGAACCGCCTTGGCTGCATCTCAGTTCTGATATTTGTTTGGCTGACATGTCACATTTAAATTTATGAAGACATTTATTAGCATGCAGAGCGCATAGATCTGTGAAATGGCTGCCAAAGTGACACAAATGCATCCCCACACCCGCCGCCTTTCTCGGATGCATTTCCCCAAAAACAGCAAAACATCAAATAAATAACTAAGGAAAAGAGACAGCAGATACTCTCTCTCTCCCCCCCACACACACACACTCACCTTTCAAACGCATCACATTTGAGATGTTTGATGAAGTGTTTGACAAAGTTGTCGCCCTCACCAAATGCGTGGGAGGATGGAGGGGGTTATTAATCAACGGCCGCTACGATAGGGTGGAATCTGGAAATTGAGGAGCTCGTGCTAAGACCACAAACGTTGTATTTTACACGATCATCTTAAGCTATTTTCTTATTTTAATATTTCTGTTGAGAAATGACAATTTCCTCTCGTCGGCCTTTTTTTA
This sequence comes from Drosophila nannoptera, assembly GCA_020883555.1. Lineage (NCBI taxonomy): Eukaryota > Metazoa > Arthropoda > Insecta > Diptera > Drosophilidae > Drosophila > Drosophila nannoptera. The sequence continues at coordinate 3,573,246 of JABVZY010000278.1, read as the reverse complement.
ACCAAAAAACTTGAGTTCATCTTGACATATGGGGGAAGACATCTGACACCTGCTGCATAATTATTCAGCGCCCTAGTACTCGTAGTACCGGGAATCAACACCGTTGAGAATAGCTCTGACTCTATAAATAGGCGCTTTAAAGAGTTGCCTGTTGCATTGTTTTTATATGAAATGCGGCAGACTTGCAGCAGCGGATAAACATGTGGCATTTAGTATGCATGCGCGTCTGTATCTGTCTGTGTGTGGGAGCCTTGTGAACTGTCTGGCATGGGCTTCCCCCCACTGTGTGCATGCCCAGCCCTTTTATGACAGCTACAGCAATAACAACAAAAACATAACAAAACATAAATGTCAAAAAAACATCAAAAAAAGGAAAAGCAAATAACATTCAGACATCCCGAATCGGAATCGGAATCGGAATGGACGGAATCGAGTCGCCAGTCGAACAGTGCCCCCGCCCTCAGCGAGAGGCAAGACCTCCAAAGTTGTTTACAGCAAAAACTGCATTAAAAATGCAGTCCGCATGGCCTATGACAGCGCCTGTAGACCAAACTAACTGGCAAATGCATGATTCTGCACTCCGTCGAAATGGACTCCGTTTTATGAACTCAGCCAACTTTGCCATCTCCCCGGCAACTTGTCTGTTTATAGAGTTATTCTTCGGGCCCATATAAAATGCATAATAGTTCGGCATCTGCCTCATGTTGTGGCATGCGGCGTGTAAATGAACTTCTGAACTCTTTGTCTGCAACGGGGCGTCGAATTTTTCGAATTTCCCAGCTGCTGTGCTTAGGAGAAATATTTCATGCAACATTTTCACTGGCGTGCAGCAGGGCAGAAAGCGAAATAGTTGTTTATGTTGGCTTTTAGGTTTTTTTTTTTTTTTGGAAAACTGCGTTCGGGCGAAAATTCCCCACTTTTTATGATGTGTTTTTAAATGTTTTCATTATTAGCCCATTTCGGTGAGCAAATAAATTTGTTCATTAACTGGGTCAAATTGTTCACTTTGGTTATTTTCGGAGCGGGGGAAGGATCAAATTCATGTGAAAATATCTATTCAGATTCACATATGTATATGATATTACGGCGGGCGGCCCCAAAATGCGCTTGACCCAAAACAAAGCACGCACTGATTGAAGCCGCATGAATTTCGACTCGGACTCGGAGTCCGGCCCGATGCAGGCGCATTCATCGGCCGGCCAAGCCAATGCAATGTCATTTATAATCGTTGTGTCCGATTTGTGCCCCTACATGAGGTCCGTCCACCGGGTGCTTAACCGATGGCCAGCAGCACCGTTGTTCCATTCTCCCAGCACTGAGAGATTGAGATTGAGAGCAATTTACAAATTTAATGAACACTACGCGGCCGAGGGGTAAATTGTAACGTTAGGCGATAGATCGAGAAGGGGGTGGGGGGCCGAAAGTTGGAACGGAAGCTGACGAAGGGGACACGAACTTAACTAAAACAATTTAGAGCATAAACCACACCAAGTCCAAAAAAAAAAAGAAACCTAAATGCAATCTAGAACGAATGCGATCCTAATGGAAATAAGCAAAGCTAGATCCGAATTGATAAGAGAGTACAAATCATAGCAGCTTAATTCATTAAATTCAATGTGATTAAATGTGCTCTCCAGTCTGTCGGACTTAATTGAGCAGAAGAATTCACAAATCTCGGGCGGAAGCCAACAATTAACCAAGCCAAACCAAAGCCGAAACAGTTTTAATCAACCGGCCTCATAATTAAGTTACAGTTGACATAATTAAATGATAATTGTTATGCTCGCACAGACACGGACAAAAAAATACATAAATAAAAGCAAAGAACGCATAAAAGAGCTGCACACATGAGGCGCGAAAGAGAGGGCAAGCTGTCAGGCGATCTCTTTCCTTTCATTTGTATGCACAATTTGAGTTATAGCCGAATATAGCCGCTGTACATATATATGTTTATATATGTGATATTTTATTCATGCTCGTTTGGGGCGGGTTAATTTGTGTGTCGTCCGGTGCCCCGGCAACCCCGTCTCGCGATCCGCGCGCGGCCCCCGTCCATTTGATCCCGCATTTTCGTTGATTTATGCCTTGCTAAAATGTCACACATTCATTCAGCGGGCATTCATTCAGCATCGGATTGTCGAAAATAAATACAATACCACTGTTTAGGGGTCCCTCGGACCAGCCCAGCAGTGCAACAAGAGTACCATTCTTCAGAAATAAGCTTGATGAATTGCCCAGTTTTTTTTTTTTTTTTTGTTGAAACTCTCCACTCAACGATTTGAGGAGGCGTTAGAAGGCCCTGTGGAGTTAATACCCTGCTCAGGACAATTAATTAATGCCAAAAATTATAATTAACTTGAATTGGAATTTAACTATATTCACTCTTCAGACTATTCCTGTTGTCCCAAGAAACCAGAACTCCACTATCTCTTCAATTGCTCGTCTTATAGCTTTTGTCATTTGTCCATCCTTGAGTCACAATCTCCGTCATCCCTCGACTACACCAGTTAAAACCCCTTCTATGCACGCCCACCAGATGGCGCCAGTCGCAGCGCAAGTGCCTTAGTTTAATTAATTAATTAAAACTAGACTTGTTAGCCCGGGCATGCAGTGTCTAGTCCCAGCCTCAGTCAATCCAGTCCATGGCAAATTGTTCAAATCGCATGCGCTTCCAGTTCCAATTGCGATGCCGAAACGACAATTAGTGTTGCGTGCGAGCCGTGAGCTGCACGGAAATAATTGAGATTTTAAGTTCTTTAAGTAACAAACATATATTGGCAAAATAAATATTTAAATAAATAAAATGGCAGGCAAGCGCAGCTGCAGCCTCTTCGGCAGCTGCGTCCTGGGCCGCCGATCGAAAGCCAATAACTACGAGTACGTGGACATGGGTAAGTCAATATAACGGATGACTGCAAGATGCGAGATGGGAGTTGATGGGGAGGAGGAGACGCGTGGTACGAGATCGTTAACAGATGCAGCTGCACCATTAAAAAAGCATCGATCAAAGCGCCAAAATAAAAATCAAAAAATAAAAACCAACGAACATGAGAAATAACTCTGCGAAATTTCTGCAAATTGCTGCGGCAAAAGCAAAAACAAAAAGCAGTGTATACTCACAACAAAGAAGCGCATTTTACTTGCACTTGCCTTGGCGAGTGTTTAACAATTACCAGATGTTGCTCTCGCTGAAATATTGCCCACATTACGGCCCGGAGTCTGGCGAACAGCTCATCTTGACTCGAATCGTTTCGATTCGACTCGACCGGGCCCGACTTCAATGCCAGTTGAGATCGCTTTGTAATTTTTGCTATACTGTCGTCTGCTATGTGAGTTTTAGAGTGATCAATTCCAAGGCAACACAAAATCCAAGTTGCAACGACCAACACAAAACAAAAGCACTCGCCGAAAACTTTTGGCCACGGCCATTAATCACATATTTCGCTAAAGATAAAACTTTTTGTCAGGCTCAAAATGTCGCCACGTAGAAATAAAACGGTCTGTCAGACAATTTTCGAGTTAATTATGTTGTCATGCATTTAGAAATACAAGCCCTAAATAAAAGCTTCAAAGACATTTATTTCGACTTTATGCAAATTTGTTGTCAGGAACGCGAAAGCAAAGATAAACAATGACTACGCCATACCCTGCCGATCTGGCATCACTGATAGTTTATTTTTGCTCGAATATTTTATATCGATACATTCAAGGCTCATTATAAGCATTAAAATGCTAGTTAAGTATCGATATGTTAATTCGCAAATTTGCGATAATTAAAGCCGTTGCTAATTGTGCGATATTAGCTGTGCTTATATTCATGTACCGGTCTGGAATATAGGGTATATAAAATTATGAGAATCTCGAATGAGCAGAAATGCAAACACACGAATGGACATACCCTTTTTTACTCTTGTATATATAGTATACAAAGCGAAAAAGAACGCCTCACTTGTCATTTATATTTGCGCAGCCTTTTATTTATAATAATAAAAAGCCTGTTCCTTGACTTCCCTGGCCGTATAATGAACAGCAGCTGCCGCATGCAACAGGAAGAACAGGCGCAGGCAAAGCGAAGACATCGGAGACTGACGAGACGACAGACAGCAGACAGCAGACGGCAGACAGCAGACAGGAGACAGTGTGGCAGCGGGGCAGCAAGACAGCGGAACAACGGAACAGAGAGGGGGTGGGCGGCATGTGGCAGGGCGCGGCTAAATGTCGCTTCTGGCAGCGACGCCATTTGTGGGTGTCAAGAAGTTCAGCGCTCTGCCGAGCGCCCAAATGCAACAGTAAATTTCAGTTTGGCCAGGAGATAACATCAGAGCGGCTCGGAGCGCATCGGCTCGAAAGCGAAACGAATTTCTTCGATTTGCGCTGGGATTTATGTTAAATACTTAAAACGTGACTGAATTTATGATGGCCAGCCACATCGCGAGTTGATTAGCCGAGTCAATTTATTAACACTCACGACTTGACAAAATAGCTGCCTATTCTCAATTTATGTTGTTTTACTTAGCTTAAATGTGAACTGAAATCAAAACAAAGAAAAACATTTAGTTGCATCGCGCCCAATAAAAAAGAATAACGGAACAGTTGTGCTTCAAATCTCGCTGTGGCATGTTGCAAGTCTCCTCGAAGTGTGTGAACTGTAAAGATTCCAAATGTAAGAAATAAAGAATTTTCCAAGTGAATAAATTAAAGTAATGCAGATTGAAAACATAATAAAAAATTAATTTGAATAAAATTTAAAAAATTAAATAAATATTGGCGATAAATGCTATGAAACTGTAAATTCAACTACAGCTTAAAACTGTTAAATTTGAAATATTTTACAATTAAATAATTTTTTTAAATTATTCATTCATCTGCAATATTTGAAAATTTCGCATTACGTTCCTCACGTTTCGATTTGATCTGAAAATTCTCAGGTTGAATTGGAATGCCTAAATTATACCTTGTTAGATCACAGTGATAAGCCTTAGGACAACATGAAAGAGAAACCTTTTATTTGTCTCGGTTGAGTACTTAACAGAATTATCACACATGGGAAATGGACTCTGAGCGGCGCTTTTCCAGAGCCCAAACGCAAACAGACGCATTTGAAAAAGTCAAACAAACTATTTGAGCAGGGTCATAAATCGCTAAAGTCAAATCCTAAGTAAACACATTATTTATCAAAGACACACACACACACACCAACACACACAACATATAGGTCGCCCGGGCCAATTCTTTATCAGTAGCATTCGCTTCTTGTTGCACTTTTTGCTTATGGCGCGCACCGCCTTCTCCTTCATTTTGCAGACAACTGCGGCAACGTGAACAACACGAACGGAGCTGCTGCGACTGGCTACGGCTACGGGCAGCCGGGCTACAACATGGACGACATACTGATCATCACTGCCAAGCACAGCGAACGCGCCTATCTGCGCGCCACTTTCCTGAAGAACCACTTCGACAAGATCACCAAGCAGCGCGGACGCAAACCATTCAAGTGAGTGCACCAACCAGACCAAAAGTGAAGGCAAATGAATAAATATCTAATTTGCAACTATTATTCTCTAGAGATTACTTATCCTCTGCCCATTCCATTGCTCTAACCACGTATTCCCATTGCTCTCCTCCACAGTTTTCTGCACATCAAAATTGATGATGGCCCCTTCAGCGACGAGATCGCCCAGAAATATCAAAATACGGCGCTGCAAATTGTCATACTGTGTCCGGCTCTGCTGGCGCTGCCGCACAGCTTCCTGATGACACAGCTGACATCGGTTATACGCGTGGAGAAGGTGCTGGCCATCCTGCTGGACGTGGGTGAGGATAAGGTTAAGGAGATGCACAAGACGGCGCTGCCCAACTATTACAAGTGGCGGCGGTGCGTGGTGCGGGACAACGATCAGGCGCAGATTAGCCACATTCTGGGCATTGCCACGGACATCTTGGGACGTGCTCTGTGCCAGCGTCCGCCCTGTCAGGACAGCAGCAGCGGCAACAGCATCTCGCGCAGCATGTCCAGCTGCTCGGAGGGCTTCACCGTGCTGCCGAAGAAAGTGAAACAGGGCCAAAACAAAGTATTGGCCATATTATTGGAGCCGCTGAAGCCCAACGATGTACTCAAGCTGCTCGTGGAGAAGTCCGGCGAGCTGCTGGAGATACGCAACTTCAAGTGCCGCAATCCATTCACTGTCCAGTTCGCCATACCCGAGTCGTGCATGGAGATCTCCACGATGATCGAAATACGCATCGAGAAGAACAACAAGAGCCTCGGCGCACGTCCCATCAAATGCGAGAGCCGGCTGCGCGAGCTGGAGCAGCTGCTGCGCGTCGAGGACTCGCCCATCGAGTTCATGTGCCACGCCTTGGGCGTGGGTCCGCTGGAGCGCGATGCATTGGATCAGCATCTGCTGCAGTGCTTCCAGCGCAACATGCCGCCCAATTTCCATCTGCTCAACGGGCCCAGCGAACGGCATCCGCACTTCTTCACACGCCTCGAGTCCAGTCCCGAGGAGTACCCGACGCTGCTGCACTTCGCCGCTCGCTGGGGCCTGAACCGACTCTGCCTGCAGCTGATGGAGTGCCCGGGCGGCGACACAGCCTGCGGCGTGCGCAACTGTGCCGGCCGGACGCCCGCCGAGCTGGCCGAGCAGGAGGGACACCACAAGCTCGCCCAGAATCTGGTCAGCTTCTCGGAGTTTCACAATCTCGCAATGGTCTATCACTACTTCAAGGGCGTGGACAACGCCAGCAGTGGGGCCAGCAGCCCTGGCGCCCAGACCAAGCCGGGCGGCGGCAAAGGCTCCCAGGTGGTCATTGAAGCGATGCCCTCGTCGCCTCGCAGCAAGCCACCGAAGGAGCTGCCGTCCGCTGAATACATGGAAATGTCCAGTGGCTCGGAGCGCGAGAATACGCCGGAAGTGCGTGCCAAGACTGAGACCATGGCCATATCGAATCTCAACTACATAAGCGTGGAGACCGAGGACGAGAACCTGCAGAGCTGCTCCACAGAGAAGCATCTGGAGACGAGCAAAGTGCTCGACGCGGCAGCGGGACCAGGCCCCGAGCAGACCACCAACGAACTGCGCATCAACGAGCCCCCATACTATCAGTCCAAAGAGCAAAACAAGTCCCAGGACGAGGTGGACGGAGCGGCCAACTATCAGGCGACCGACAAGTTCAGCCAGGAGTGCTCACAGCTGCTGGAGAACCAGGCGGTGGCCGGCAACGACTACGTCATGCAGCCCTCCAATATACCCGTCTCAGCCCCTGTGCCCGACGACGGCAACTATCTGTTCCAGCCCTCGAATCGGCCGGTGGAGGAGCCGCTGCGCATGAGCCGGTCGACGACGCGGTTGCCGCAGACGAACGGCATCTATGGAACGCTGAAGCGAAGCGCCAGCGACGCCTCGAGCAGCACACGGGCCAATGCCGACGACGAGCTGGCCGAGATCATGCACGACTTCAAGAACAATGTGCTGTCCATACGGGACGTGGAGCTGCTGGTGGAGAAGTGGAAGCATCGCAACGATGTGCAGCAGAGCTTCCGCGAGAAGCAGGAGCAGATCGACCAGCTGCGTCGCGAATACGAGCGCATCCACGAGCACGTCAAGTCGCAGCTGAAGCGCGAAACGCCCTTCGAGCGGATCAAGAAGCTCTTCTCCAAACAAAAGCCTCTCACGCCCAGCGACAAGCAGAGCAGCTGCGCGGACAGCCTGCTGGACGAGACGAAGAGCTCCATTGCGACCAGCTGCAGCCTGAAGTCCTCGGCACGGCCGATCAGCTCGCTGAGCCTGCAGAGCATGTCCAGCTCCAGCTCCTCCTCGGGCCGCCTCAGCACGGGCAGCAACTGCAGCGGCGCCTCGCTGGGCGACTCGGGCACCCATTCAGATCACGAGGATCGGCGACAGTTCGGCTGCCGGTTGGGCACGCCCGGCTCGCTGATGGACAACTATTTGGTGCCGCCGCCGCCGCGTCCCGTATTCACACCCGTCTCGACACCGGGCGATGAACGGCATCAGATTGTGTTCCCCTCGCCGATGTCCAGCTGCCAGCGCCTGCACACGCCGACGAGCCCCACCGGGTCCGAGCACTATCAGATGTTCCCATCGAATATACCCGTCTATGGCAACGGCAGCCAGCCCCTGTCCACCTCCCAGAGCAGCAGCTATCTGAACACCATCATGGAGGCCAAGGAGCAGGACACCCAACAGCAGCACAACTACCAAAACGGCGTCACCCTGCAGCCCATCAAGCTGAACGAGCGCCCCAACATCATCTACGGCAAGCTGACCAAGAGCCACTCCAGCACCGGCTGCAGCTCGTTCAAGCCGAAGCAGGTCGCCTGTCCGCAGGTGGGCAGCATCGAGGTGCAGGCCGAGGTCTACCAAAATGTGTGCGGTCCGACGGAAGAGCCCGCCAGCCCGGAAGTGCCTGCCAAGGAGCAGAGCCTCGACGCGCCCAACTACATGAACTGTTAGGCCCGCCTGTAGAGTAGATATCTAGCTTAGGCTTAGGTGCATATATATATACATATTAATTCGATATTTCTGGAATGAGTATAAACTAGTTAAACAAGCGGTTGTCATATCAGCCTTTAACTTACATTATCCTTTCACTGCTAATACTATTTGATAACGCTGTAATGATATTGTCTTATCTTTAGTCGTCGTTTTCGATCTTTTACATGTATATTACTCTGAAGCGATTGCGAACAACCAAAACCACATATCATACATATACATATATATAGCCTAAGCTCGGGTCTCGATACCAACGAACTGCGTGTTCGCGCGCAGCTCTAGATCTAAGTACTACCCCATTCGTATTAAGCCTGGCCCATGCAGCTGAGCATGAAAAACACATTTCTTTCGCACCAACTTAAATGCAATAAATCGGATTCTTTAAGCAATGCCAACGGCTTTTTTTTTTTTTGGTTTTTGGTCTGACCTGCTGTTGGGCTTTGGGAAGCCAGCAGGAAATCATGCGGAAGCTCGCAACACGCAAAATGGGATTTCCACTGCCAGCGTAAATTTTAAGGGTCTGCGAACGGGTATGCCGACTGGCGAGGTGCTCACGCGCCTGATCTAATTAATATGACTAAATAGATATTATAGGCATTCCAGAAGGTTACGGGTCAATCTATTATTATCGAATTGTTTTACGACTCTGGCAATTGTTGTATATTCCCTTTGATCCGACTTTAAAACAAAGCCCTCAAAAGTATGCTACGTTTTTTCCACCACCCAAAGAGCTTAAAAAATGCCAAGCTTAAGGGATTAGCATTCACATTCAGTTTGATTAAATAATAGCGTGTACTTATCATACACATTTTCAGTTAAACTCTTGGCACACACGCACGCACACACACACAGGCTCAGTGATGCATAGTGTTGTAGGGCCAGCCAGGCTTGAATTAAGCCTATAACTCTTAACTCACATTCACACTCGCGCGCCAGCGCTGCGTACGCGGCATAGTATTTTTCCCAGCTGTGCCGCCATTTTCCATTTGCGTTACATGCTGCATGGACCCACATCCGGTCCTTTTTCGGCTGCCACAACCCACACAGCTGTTGATGAGCCTTCATGTGTGTGTGTGTGTGTGTGTGTGTGGGTGGGTGCGTATGTAAATTGTTTAAACATGGTCAAACCTCAAAGAGCGCAGCGGAGAATAACGGTAGCAGAGCTTTTTAAAAGCTAAGAATACCTGATTGCATACAGGGTGTCCGTGTCTGCATATACTGCCAGAGGCCAGCCCAGTAGTTAACGGCGAACGCTGAACACCCTGTGCTTCGCACGCAGTCAAAACAAACGCACAAGCGTGAGAGAGACAGAGAGAGGGAGAGAGACCGTGTGAGAGCGTGCGCCAAGTAACGAAAGCTCTCGCGTGGAGAGCGAGCGCGCGAGCTTTTGGAATTTGGCCAGGCTTAAGCGAACAAGTGTGTATAAAAAGGACATTTCCTTCAGTCGACTCTGTTAATTAAGCCCAGCTGCTACGCGAAAGTGCGCCGCAACTGAACAACAACAAAAACTGCATAATTTACGCCTTGACAAATATTAAACTTGTGTCGGAAAACTATTCGAGAAATTCGTGCAAGTGAACCTAAACCTGAACCGCAGCTCGTGAGCGTCCACAGCAGCGGGCAGCCGAAGAATTTGATAATAGAAGGACTCTGGTGCATCCAGGTCGCTCTGCCTGCCCGAGCGTCTGCTGCGGAAATCAAAACAGAAGCGAAATCCTCAACTGCGTAGTATCCTTAGAGGGGAGACCGCGGACATTATTCCGCGAGGATTAAAAGCCGCGCTAATTAAACGAGGGAACACCTCAATACCCAGCAGCAGCTGCAGCAGCCGTCGCATGCAACGGCAGCCGCTCGTAAATAATTGAAGGTAAGCAAAGCTGTCAGCAGCCTGGCCGTTTCGCCGGAATCCATGGCGCATTAATTTCACATTTTCCATTCGTTTGCCTTTGGGCCGCAAAAGTCGCGGCGCAAGTTCAGTTTCCAAATGTTTCCATGTGAAAATATGAAAATGCAACCACTTCAAACTTTCCACCGGGCGTAACATTTTTAATGATGCACTAAAAGTTAATGGGGCACGGATCAGCCTCTCGCAACTTTCTCCTTTCGCCTTAATGACAGCCGTGCTGGCTATACTATGTATGGACATAATTATACTTGGGACTAGTTTAAGCTTAGATTAAATGTTAGAAGGCTTGTGACATGCAAATTTACATATTCATTTATTTATTAATTAATAAGGACATCATTCTGTGCCTCATCCTGGTTGCAGCTTGATACTTGAGCTAAAGGCTTTCCTGCCCTCGAAGCGAGCTCCTTTGAGAGCACTCAAAATGCAAAGTTTTCCTTTCAGCTCCAGGAATTTGACTGCTTATATTACAAAGCACAATAATATTTATTGTAAGGAAAAGCCAGGGTTAAAGCAAGTACCGTTAAGCATCGTATACAGCAAGTTGAAGCTAGAACTCCAATACAGAGATGATTCATTCGAACTAAGAATTTATGGATCAATATTTTCTATTGCGAAAAAGGCGAGAACAAAAACCGTTACAATGGAGTATTCCAAATTAAGAATAATTAATAATTAGAATTCAAATTGATAAATTCCTCGCTTATCGAGGCTTCTAAAATAATTAATATTTATCTCCAAGCTGCTGAATTCAATTGATAAATTGCCCGCCTATCGAGGCTCTAGCAGCATCGATTACACATGGCCTATCGATTATTCAATCGATACTTAATGGCAACAGCTCTGCTGAGAAACAATTTGAGCAGTGTAGATCGCGAATCACGAAAATAATAAATACTTTTCTTTTGCTTCGTTTTTGTTGCCTTTCTTACGCATACCCACACACACACACGCACACACTCACACACACCTGCCGCATATTCTGTGCACTTCACGCAGCACAAAGGAGAGCCCGCGCTTCAGCCTTTGCTTTCTGTGTCAGGGGGCAAGTGCCTCAGAAGGATGCCACACAGTTGGCATTATAATTTTAATTACCACTCGAGCGCTGCGCTCGCCGACTAAGTGCTCGCTCTACATAAACCAAATGATATACATGTATATATATATAGTACGGATATTTATATATGCGGCCACAGAGCTCTTCTATGGGCATTGACAATGCGGAATGCGCGAACAATGCGTACAATTTCTTTTCGCTTGTATTGTCGGACGTCGAGTCCTTTTCACATGGCAGAGCTTGGAGCTGGCAATATTGCGCATACGCCACGTAAGCATGTCAAAGGAATGCCCGACCATAATTGCGCATTCGCCGCTTCAATAAGCTGATAACCCATAACCAAAGCCACAAGCACAGCCTCCGCTCTGGTTTAGTTATCGATTAGAATTCCTTAAAACGTATACAAGCCCACGCAAAAAGTTGCTAAAAACTTAAAGGACAATCAAGGGACCAACTTTGCCGCAGCTGCGGCGCAACAGCTTAAAGCTTTAAGCCCCAAGTACTTTGTGTGGTGGCAACAGCAGAATATCGTAGCATACTTTTGAGAGTGCCCCTTGGCGGCGACTCAAAGTGCAGCAGCAGAATGCGACTGCAGCAAGGCCAACTGTGCAATGCGATCATTATAATCATGCAATTTGGACAATCTTGCAACGGGGCCTACAGCCTAATGGCCAATAGCCCCAGCAAGGGCCATAATATCAGTTGCCAAAGAGCCTTTGACGAGCCTCGTAAATTCGTTTTTATTGAATAGTATCATGGATGGAAGTGGACTGGTCTCTCTCTCTCTCTTGGGGGCGTGCCAATTAAACGTAACGGTTCTTCAGGTTATTTAACGGCCCGGCTTGGCAAACAGCACGGCCCGGCCTGTGCATTGGCCTAAACGCAGCGATTTGGCAAAACATATTCAGAGAGTCGCGACAATTCGAATGCCAAAATGTTTTTTGTCGACTTTTTTGTTTTGGCCGACTGTAAATTATCCCTCGACTGTGGCCGACGTCCGCTCTAGCCTTGTTTGCCTGTAACGGCGTTGTGTGACCGACATGTGACCCCGACAATACACACACACACACAAATACACCCTTTGGTCAGACCCAACTTCATGGTTGGCTGGCTTTAAATTCGGTTGCATGGAAAAGGCTTGTGCAATAATTCATCAAATTCAAATGTCCTGGCGCAGCGGACAGAAGACACTGCGGACACACTCCGCCAACGGGCATATCAATTATGCAGGTCATTTGGCCGGTCAGCACACGCAATCAAGCCTCAGCCCCAGCACTGCCGTCGCCGTGTGGGATGTGCAACAGCTGCCAGCCTAGTGCAATTTCCTATTAATCAAATGACGTTGCAAGTTTCCTCAGGATATAAGGAAATGAAATGGACAACAGCTCTGGCCGAAGGCAATTATGGAATATTAAATTAAATATTCATTAGACAATAATTCGCAAATGCCAGGCAAATGCAGAGCTTAGGCGGTCCTTATGAATGGGGAGCGGTTCGATACAGGGTGCCTCATTTGCCGCAGCCTTGGGGAAGCGCTTCAATTGGACCACACTGACAACTGCCTCGGGCTGGAAGTCGATTGTTTTTGGACATTTTGAATTGCTGACCTTCGACCCGTTGGAGCACCTGAGCATGCGTGTGTCCTTAAGCACGAAGGCCGCTTTTGACCTCAACACTTCCAAGTGGCCTCCAGCTCAATGGGGAGCAACTGGGAATAAAATCCATTGCTCAATTTTAACTTCTGCTAATCAGCTGCTCGGCCTGACCCTCCTCCTTATTGGAATCACGGCAACTTTTGATTTTCGGGCCGAGATGGCATATCCATTTGCGGCGACTGCTGCATATATCTCGTATATATCTGTGTAAAGTTTACCGTTGCGTGACAGTCAGGGCCGAAAGGAAGAGGTCCCAGACATGTCGGCCGCTCGCCAGGCAGGCCGGAAGAGAGGAGATCAGGCGACGAGCAAACAAATCGCAGACAATTGATTGAATGACGGGCTGCTCGGCGAGACTGCGGCTGAGACCGGAGACGGGATAGGTGATGGGACGCAGGCGGCGGTGCAGACTGAAAGCAATTAGAATTCAATACGTTCGCCAGAAGGACATGTAATTAAGCATGACAAAGGATCCGAGAAACGGCAGTTGACAGGCGGGCATAAAGCGATGTGAGTTATGGGGCAGGAGCAGGACGGTGCCATCAACTATCTGCGAGAGAGAGACACACAGAGAGTGGGGAGAGGGGAGAGTAAATCAAAGGTTTGCTTGTGCTGTAAATCACGTGAAAGTCCTTGACGGCGACCGGCAAGACAGGACTCGAGCGGCCGGCTGCAAAGCCAATGCCAGTCGCTGCCTTAAATATAGAGCTTTCAATTACTGAATAAAGCAAGCACACACTCGCACTCACACTCACACACACACACACACACAAACGAGAGCACAAATATTTGTAGCATAACTGCAGGCGTTCCATGCCGAGCGCCAATTAAGCCCCAAAAACGTAAACAATTTCTTGCATTTCCATTTCACACCCGTTACCAATGAAAACAACATGACAGCCAACGACAGTCAGGGCAACAATGGCCGCAGCACGTCTGCCGGATACCCTGTAGATGGTGGGAGGAATCGCATGGGACAGAACAGTCGTAAATTACAGGGTATTCGGGCCTTTGCGTGCGGCGCTGCATTAACTCAGCTCAACTGGTTGGATGCGCCCAACCACACCCAACGCCCACCCGTCCACCCGCCCACTCCTCGAGCTTCTCGCTTTTTGCCGCAGACTTGCCACAAGTAATATATAATATATATATCTATCTGTGTGGCCTCGTCTGTGGTCTCTGCCGAAGCCTTTGTGCAGAAAGTGAATGTAACACATGCAGCCCCACCCCCACACCCCTCTGGGCTGTGTTCCCCGTGCTAAAGGTCGCGCTGCTTTTATCTTATTTGCATTCGGCATTCGGAATGCCTCGCGCTTGGCCTGAACTTTAGCTTTTCGCATTTGCTCCGAGGCACGCTTTAAGCCGCCGCCTGGTTAGCTGCCTAAGGTCAGCGGAAATGTTATCTAATTGGCGATAATCAACGACTTAATGACACTCGCTGCCGATCGATAAGTTGTTAATTGCGTTCCCCCATTGCAGCTCGGAGCGTGGACAATGCCGCAGACAGCTGTCTAAAGGACATAGCCTGAGGATATACGGAAACTGTGTGGAACTATGTCGAATGTAAGTTGACGCCTGATGGATTGGGCCACTCAATTCCGTTCCTTTGCCGATTCCAGCTGCTGGACATGGACAAGTCGAACGGCAACGACGTCTTTGCGGCCAGCAGCCACACGGATGCATCAACTAACATCAACAGCATTATGAATGGAGCGGCAGCGGCGGCGGCGGCGGCGGCAGCGGCCAACGCGCTGCCGACATCCGCCTCCAGCGAGGACCTCAGCCAGAGCCTATCCGAGTACACAGATGCCGATGAGAGCATATCGGCGCCCACAGAGTTTCTCGCCGAGGTGAGTGCGGTGATGCATGCGGTGCATGCGGTGCATGCGGCACGCGTTCGCATGCACAAATGCAAAATGGAAAAATGTAATTTGAAAATCCTTTGAAGCGGCTTATTGCCAAGTTGGCTTTTGTGCGCCGGCTTATTGATTGCTAATAAATTGTTTTCGAGCGCGTTTCATTTTAAAGCCGCCGCCAACTTTTCCATTGTGCCCGATGCAGAGCTTATCCCTTCTCTTCTTCCCTCTTCTCGCAGTTTCTGTCCGCTGTCATGCTCAAGGACTACAAGAAGGCTTTGAAATACTGCAAATTGAGTGAGTGAATTGCTAGAAGTTCTCCATGCAGATCATCCCATCCCATTGCATCGCATCCCATTGATTCGCTTTATTCCCTTGCAGTTCTGCAATACGAGCCCAACAATGCCACGGCCAAAGAGTTCTATCCGCTCATCCTGGACAAGCTGCGAGGTGGGTTCACCCTCACACACTCGCACACACACACACACGGTCATTAATTAATCGTGCCTTTCGCAGTGGCCGCGTCGAGCGACAGCGACGAGAACTACAATAAATCCTCATCACCTGAGCTGGCATTAGACCTGGAGGCACCCTGCGAGGATAGCGTGAGCAGCC
>JABVZY010000278.1:3514477-3538554 GCA_020883555.1 Drosophila nannoptera | reverse complement strand
ATCTGTCTAAAGATGTTCTACACTATATGGAGACTGGACTCCCGCTGCGTTTCGCTGGCGCTTTTATAAGTTTTACCCAATTTATCTTTCAGGACTGAGCGAATCGACCGGCAATAAAAGCTCTTATCTTAATATCTTTTACTAGGCCCATTTGGCATCTGTAGATAATTATTTACAGACGTATAGATAAGCGCATGCGATCATGACTCGAGGATTCTCTTATCAGGCGCCTAAGCGAAAGAGGGAAGATCGAAAAGATGAGCTGATTATAACTGGACTGAAGAGGTTTCGGGTGGGTATTGCTTAAGCGGGAGTCGGATGTGACATAACACACACACACACATAGATGCACAAGCCATTTTACTTTCATTTGCTGCGGGTCAACGTGGTGCAACACGGTTGTGGCACTCAACACACTATGCCACCGCTGGCACAATGTCGCCGCAGTTCGCCTATGCATTCAGTGGATACCCTACACGGCATTCCATACCCCTCATTAGGCTAATAAGATAACTTGATTGCACGTCGGAGATCAAAAGTGAATCAGTTTGCCTTGAGGAAATTATATCGCGAGACATTCCTCTGCTCAGCCCGAGGGCGACCCTGCTGGTTAGGGTATCCAAAAGCTCATGTAGCCGAATTTGTGCTGCCCGCAGTTATCATCCACTCGTAATATTTGTGCTTAATGGTCAGCTCCTCACACAGTGCAATGCAATGCCCCCCCCCCCCCCACTCTCCCCAACGTCGTGGCGCTGTGAACCCCAGCTGCAGCTGACGCAATCGCGTCTTAATGAACAGCTGCCGCGTCTCCGTTTTGGCTATTTGACGAGAGCTCTACATGTCATGGCTACTGCAGCTTCTTCGAGACGAAAAGTGAAAGGATTTGTAAAAACCGCACGAAATACTTAAATGACTCGCATAAACATTTCAGAGCAGCGGCCACTATTCGAAGTGGATCTCTAATTGAGGTCGTCGGTCCATAAGTAGAAGTTTGACTTTAGAATGTTGCATAATCAAATTGTCGCATCAGTTGCCACACTGGAGCATTCAATAGAGTAATGCCTAGAAGAGCCATTCCCAGCCTAACCTTCACATATATATATATATATATATATTTTTTTAATTGAATGAGAACATCGCATGATTTAACGGTGACAAAATTTACTATTTTTTTTATTATTTTCATATTTTTTTGTTGTTTCTTTGTTTGTTTCATAGAAATAAAAACACTTACAGGCTAATAATGCGTTATAACACGATTTTGGGGCTTGGTTGTTGTTGTTGATGTTGTTGTTGTTGTTGTGTTCAAAGAGGTGTCGAGAGAAACTATTTACAAGAAAACAAAAACCAATTTCGCCCCCGATTCGGGCAGCTCAATTGCCTTTTGAGTTTTAGATGGGATAGTTTAGAGGATTTCGCCAGTCGCTTAGTCTGGGGGGAGTCGGGGGGTGACAGCTCGAGTTCGGTGATCGGGTGTTGGGGTAGGTGAACGATTCGAGCGTCTCACTCTACATCACGTCTTCGAACTTCATTTTCACTCAGCAATTGTTCCAAAGGGGCGGGGCCTGGGCGTGGGCGCGCATGGTCTTAGTAGCTTCTTAAGCCCACATATCCACAAATTCTTGTTGATTTCAGTTTACGTTGTTGTTGTTGTTGTTGTTGATGATGTCGTTAGGTCCGGCTGTGTCATTAAATGTCGTCCTCTCCGTCGGTGTTCATTTTTGGCAGCAAAAATTTGTTTTGGACGTACTTTAAACGCTTTTAGAAGGGCGCGCCGTAGCTTCCGCTGGGCCTGGATGGAGCACCATATGAGCCAGATGGAGCGCTGGGATAGCCGCCGCCGCCGCCGCCGCCAGCCTGCGAGCTCTGTTGCGCGAACTGAGCCACCTGAATGGCCTGTCGGACACCCTCAAGATCGATGCCAACAACGCGACCGCCGCCGCCGCCACCGTTGGGGGCACCATAGCTGGTCGATGGTGGGCCGTAGCTGGTGGAGGGTCCGCTAGGGTAGCCACCGCCACCACCGCCGCCGCCGCCGCCGCCACCGCCGCCCAGTTTGCTCTCCTCGTTCAACAGAATCTGGCGCACCTGCTCCAGCAGCTGTGGATCAACATTCTGTCCCTCTGATGTTTGGAAGCCACCGCTGACGGCCTGGAATCCACCGCCGCCACCACCGAAAGAGGAGCCGCCACCGAAGCCGCCTCCGATGCCACCACCAAATCCACCGCCGCCACCACCTCCACCACCACGGGGATAGTTATAGCCGGATGGCGGCTCCGCAGCGGCCAGAGCAGCAAGAGCAAACACTAAGAACTGTAGACGACAAGGTAATCCAACGGTTATCCACTGAGTAATCCACACAATGAAACAATCTTCAACCAGTATTACTTACCACTGAGAAGGAGTTCATAGCACTGAGTTTTGTGGTGTATGTGTGTGTGGGGGAAAGAAGTAAAATTAAATTATAAGGTAAATTTAGTTGCTTTCGAGTGGGGAGCCAGCGACTGAATGCATTCCAAATGCGACGCAGGCCCTCTTTATACTCCGTACGGTGTCTTCACCATGCGGTCTGATACCCGCACCAGCGTACCGCCCCCGTCGCCGCCCTACCTGCAGACCGCTTCAGCCGAGTCGGTTTCATCGACTTCGTCGGACCAACATCATTATCGGCAACTTCGTCTTCAGCATGATCGCTAACCATATCCAAGTCGTTCGCCGCTAACGAACATCACAACAAACGAACACACACTCGCATACATATTGGGTGTTGTTGTTGTTGTTGTGGCTGGTACCTTCATCTTCAGCGCTAACTTGTTTTTGGCGGACGACCTGCGGCCAGAGTCAACTTCGACGTCGATAGCTTGCCTCGTCGCATGTTTCCCAGCATAAGGCAGCTACATATATGAAATAAAAGAAAGAAGGTAAAAACTGAAGAAAAATCGAAAGACTAAAAACTGAAAATGTCGCTAGCAATTTCAGCTGCCTGTACTTGCATTCGAAATTTCTTCGGCACTTTCCTCGATTCACGTTTTACGCGACTCTCCCGACATTTAAGCTTGGACAGAAACATCGCGATCGCCATCGACATCTGTCCAGGCTGACCAGGAAGTCATTTTCGCATCCATTGATTTTCAAAGTAAACTCATCAGTAATGGTAAATGTCAATTTCCAGATATATCCAATTACATATACAATTTTCATTCTCTTACACTAAAGCAAGCCGAGTAATCGTATATTTGTTAAATCCGATATAAGCCAATGTAAACAATGGGCGCCACAATTTGCACCTTGTGCACGATTGCGAAATAAGTTGTCTGAGAAAATGCTATATAATTTCCATGTGGAACACTGGAACGCTCCATAAACCCACAAACGGGCGAAGGCAGACGAACTGGCTGGCAGACATATAATCAACTCTGCCCAATTTCCCAGGGAATTAAGTTCAGCTTGAAATTACTTAAGTTCACTTGCAACAGGGCATTTGGAGAACTGAGCCGCCCATTTGGTAAAAGTTATAGCTGTAAAAAGAAGGCCTAAACTTAATTATATGATACACAATTTGTATAAACATACATATATACCATCGTAATGCGAACAAATGTTACACTTTCGCATGTTCACACTCTACTCTTTCTTTTTTACTATACTTGTGCACTTAAGATAAAAAGTGTATTGGTTTTAAATATTTATTCAATTTTCAATATATGTTCTGATGAGTTGTTCTGAATCCCTAGAATTTGTTTGCTTATTTAAAGGAATTCGTTAGAGCATCAGCTGAAATAGGGTAAGAAACAAAGCGTCTTTGTAGTCGATGTATTTAAATGTTTTCTGCAACTTCCCGTTATTTAGTAACGAAGATTTTTACATCCCATATACATCGATACATGAAACGTATTTGAGCTGTTATCAAGCCTGCAGGAAAGTATCGCGCAGTCGATACCAACCGACTGCCAAGCTCGCGTTTTTTATGCACTGGGGCTTCCCTCGTGAATTTCAAAATGACATAATTTGGATTTCTGGCGGAAGAGGACAAGAGGAGCATGAACAAAAGAGCTCAAAAAATGAATCATTTGTGCGAATATGCGTATGGCAGTCGAATCACAAAACAAACGAACAAACTTGTTTAAGATTCTGCCAGGGAGCAGCTGCAATAGTGACGGATTGTAGGCGTATACGTAATATTTTTTATCATTGACGCCTATTGCCAAGTGAAGCTCTGCGTATTATGTCAACATCAACAGCTTTGTAGCCCGCCACAATATGACTGAAGAGGGCTCTCAACTGCATAAAAGCAAAATAATGAAAAAAAAAACAAAAAACAAAAAAACAAAACAAAACGAAAAAATTAAATAAAAGAGATATGGAGCAAAAGCAGTCGAAAATGAAACCGAATCCCAATCAAAATGCCAAGTGGCAGTAAATTGTGGTAAATGAGGTTTATTTACGTACACATCTCTCACCAAACTTTCGCAAAGTGCAACGGTAAGCTGTAGCTGGGGATCTTGACTCTTGGCTTTAGCTCTTGTGCTCCGGTGCGGTACGGTACGGTTTAGGGTTTATTGGAAACCTTCACGCTTCAAAGTGAAGGACTTTGGCAGCTGCGTGCGGCGTTGCGTGGCGGTGGCGGCAATGACAACAGCGGCACGATTCCGACCCGCAGAGCTCTTGCAATTTGGTGGCAACAGCAAGATGAAAGTCAACACTTAACACTCTCAATAGCAGCGGGCACAACGGTGAGCTGCTCAGCTCAGCTCAAGCTCGAATTTAAGCTCGAGCCTGACTTCAATGACAATGCGCTAAATCATTTTTATTTTTTCTTGTTTCTGTCTCAAATTATTTTTATCAGCCTGCGGAGTTGTTGTGGCTTCATCTGCTGCTACTGTCACTTTTAATTTTAATTTGGTTTATTGTGGTGCTGTCTTGAGATACCTTGTGAAGGTCTCTCTCTCTCACTGGCGTTCAACTCATTTCGTAATTATTATTTTTTTCCTGTGTTTCTCACACATTCAGCCAAGAGCAGCCGGTAATTGGAGTACTATGGAAGGGCGATATCAGGTGTGGCAACATTTTCCTGATTCGCATCACATTCTAAATTGCTAGGCTGGTAACACTGGAGGATCATTTGGCATTGAAATATGCATGGTGCTCTTTGACAGTTACTTTTGCATATTTCACTTTGTTGGCGCTCTTGGCGCGTTGTTTTGCTCGTTCACTTCGCCTTATTTATTTCATTTATATTTTGCAACCTAAATGAAACGCTTTATTGCAATCCACAATATGTTTTTGTGCATACGCTATGTGGGTATCTGGTCAAATCCATCATTAACACGTCCACTAGGTCAGCATTACCGACGCCAGTGCTGAATGACTTACATTTGCTTTTGGAGTATTTTTTTGTTTTCTCAGCCTAATGGCAGCTTAAGTAGATGTTCATTATCAGTGCACAAGTGTGCGTGACAGTGTGTCTGTGCGTGCGTGAGCGCTAGTGCGTTGGTAATGGTTATGACACTTTAATTAGGCCAAATAGGGGTAGAAATACAACTAAATAGAAACAAAGTTGGCAAATTGACTGCAGACGCGCGTAAATTATTAAATCGTGTCGACTCTTTGCCAATTGATGGATAATTCGATACGGCTTTGTTGCGAAAAATTGTTCGGGCATTTACAACCGTAGGCGCATACATACATACATAATACACATGCATATGTGCGTTACGTTAAGTGCATCTTAACTTTCAACAATAAGGAATATGAATACCCAATCACAGTGAAATACATTTTCCTAGCATGGAACATTTCTTTATAGACATTAAGACAGTATTTTTAAGCTCTGAAGTCTTTAAATCATCGCATGATTAACGGCGGCTGGTAACTTATAGTTATCTAAATTTATGCCGTTGCGCCTTCTTTTTAAAGCTTTTTCAGGAGAAACGTTTTTGAACGTCGCCAAACTTTGCGAATCAAAAAAAAAAAAAAAAACAATTATTCAAGCGTATAAATGGCTGAGGAGGAAGAATTAGTGACAAATGCCGAGAATATCGCAAGATGTAATTGCTGCTGATGAAGATGAATGCGCTGAAACTATAGGCACAAGGCATCAGGCAGATTCAGCTGGCTTACGGTTACATAAGGCGCCAACGCAGAAGAGCCCCGGGCGCTTGTTGCAGTAGCAACAACCTCGACGTCTTCTTTCGTTTCCTCAAAAGACAAAACAAGTTTTGTTTGTCCGACACCGACTCGAACCGTGCTCCTAGCTTTATGTAAGTCAAGCGTGGAGACCGATACAATCCGAGACAGTCATAGCCACAGCCTCAGCCACAACTACAGCAACTGCAAAGACAACGGGAACCGGCATGCAGGCAGATGAGTTGAATCGTAAGCAGCAGTACCGAGTCACAGGCAAGTGAAGTAGAGGTACGCGGGGGTGGACTTGGCTAGACAAGTGAAATTGCATATGCAACGCGAATTGAAACAAGAAAAAATAAAATAAAAATATAAAAGATGCTGTGCAAAGCGAGCGTGGATAGAAATGCAGAAATTGCTTGGAAAATTGCTGCGACACGTTTTGCTATGTCTGAATTGCTGGAGCTCGGCGTCTGGTGTTGGTTTTTCACTGAAAACCATGTCCACTCTGGGCAACGGTCGGCAGCGTGTTCTCTGCACAAACTTTAGCCTTTGGTTTAGCATTTGATTAGCTCACCCAAAGATAGCAGCTGCGCCTCTATACGGACTCGTATTTGTGCCATGATGCAATGCAGCTAGTTTTTAGCCATATGGTCCGTGGAGATTCTCAAGGCGGTTGAAGTAAAAAGTAAAAGTTTAGTGAGCTGTACCACAAATCACTAATCGTTTGCCAACGCGGACACCCTGCTGATCTCAGCATGGATGTTTTTGCAGCATTCCATTCAGATTTGATAGCATGACTTTACATAGCGTTAATTATGGGCAGATTCGGACAACACATCTGATAATCATGGTCATCGAGAGATGGGGCTATATTAGCAATATGCTTTTTCACGCTTTCTGATTAAAGTATAATTATGTGAAAATAAAATGACCTCTAGATGTCTGCATTCCGAAAATAAATATTATTACTAATACGAGTTTGTAAAATATTATGATTTTATAGCAGATTAAGCACTTTGAATGAAACGATTTTAGGCAATCACTACTTCAACATACTTTTAGGCGCTGACGATAGGAAAGATAACAAGTATTTACCATCAATAACCATTATTAATTTTGTAAATTCCTCAAAAGGGCCATGACCTTTTTCAATGAATGCTTATGTGAAAATTTACGAACGTTAAAAGCTGAACTTTAATTTATAATCGTTTTTCCGAGAGCTGGTCACACTAGGTTCGCTACAGCTGACTATGCATGAACATGTGAATGGTCGGACGCCATTACGTTACGTGCTGACGAGTCGTGTACGTGTACAATAAAAACAGGGGAAAAAACGAAAATATATGTGGGATACCGAGAGAGAACAGTCAAAATTATCCGTGTCGATGTTGGACCGATAAATAATAAAAGGCTAAAAAACGTCTCACAACTCCATTTAATATTGACGTAATTATTCGAGAAAAGCATTCAACATTAACATCTTTCTCGAAACAATCAGCCAATTGGCTGGCTTTGCAACCAACTGCAACAACATGCAGCTGCTAATATCAAGTGTTTGCATGGCGCTGACCAGCGCCGTAATTGGCAACGCCTACTACCAGAAACAGCAGTTCTACCCAGCAGTCGTGTATATAACTAAATCTAATGCATCTATGGCGGTAAGTATTTGATTACCAAAATATAGCAAGAACAAAAAAGTGTCTCGCATAAATGTACTTAAATATATATAACCAATTTGATTTTCGATTTCAGGTAATCTACATACAATTTTTTGTGATAGTTTTTATGTTTGGCAAGCTTTTACGCAAGGTATAAGTACTTTTAATATTCATTCTAGTACAATGTTTTCATAGGTGTTTTTTTTTTTCTAGATATTCCTGGGCACCTTACGTGCTGCCGAATTTGAGCATCTACTCGAGCGATTTTGGTATGCTCTGACGGAGACTTGTTTGGCATTTACCGTTTTTCGCGACGATTTCAATCCTCGATTTGTAGCGCTTTTTACGGCGCTACTGTTCCTCAAATCATTCCATTGGCTCGCTGAGGAACGTGTGGACTTTGTAAGTGTTTTTCATAGTTCGGAAAAGAGAAATAATTGCATATCTATAAAAAAATATTAATTCGTCTTCTGCAGATGGAACGCTCACCAGTGCTTGGATTGCTGTTTCATATACGAGTTGCTAGTCTCTTGACAATGCTGGGAATCGTTGATTATATACTGCTTATGCACGCCTACGATTCAACTCTTGTACGTGGTCCAACGGTGCAGCTGGTGTTCGGATTCGAGTATGCCATATTATTGACAGTGATTGCCAGCACTGCTATTAAGTATGTGCTTCACGCTGCCGAGATGCGTACTGATACCCCTTGGGAAAATAAGGCCGTCTTTTTGTTATATACGCAGCTTGTGATTGGCCTAATTAAGGTGGTACTGTATCTGCTTTTCGTTGTGATCATGGCAAAGATTTATGCGCTACCGATGTTCGTCTTTCGACCAATGTTCTTTACGATTCGAAATTTCCGCAAAGCACTTAACGACGTAATAATGTCACGCCGTGCCATTCGTAATATGAATACTTTGTATCCAGATGCAACGCCCGAGGAGCTGCGTCAGTCCGATAATATTTGTATTATTTGTCGAGAGGACATGGTTAATCACTCGAAGAAATTACCTTGTGGTCATATATTCCACACGATTTGCCTTCGGTCCTGGTTCCAGCGTCAGCAAACTTGCCCGACATGTCGCCTCAACATTCTGCGAACTCCGGCCGTCAACTCGACAGCAATACCACGTGCCGCGGACGAACCAGCAGCTGCCCAACCAGCAGCCGACGCTAATACTGCAACAAATACTCCAGTTGCAGTTCCAGATGCCACGCAACCGCTTCCAAACAACTCAACGATCCGAAATCCATCCATCCCCAATTTTACCGAAATGTTTGGTGATACTAGTAGGTTGCAGCTGTTTCAGCGTTGAATTTTTTCAAATTTTTTTTTTTTTTTGATAGATAATGTTGGAAGCGGACTACCAAATTTAGCTAGCCTGCCACCGCCTAGCATGTTTTCACCGTTTATGGTCCAGCCGCCTTTCGTATACTTTACGCCGCCAATTGTACCACCTCCACCAATGCCACAGGATCTGAACAAATTCAACGAGGAGGAACTTCGTGCTATGGAGGGAAATTTACGCCAACACATTGAGGAGCGCATAAAGGTAATGGGAAATAGTGAATTTCATATTGAATTTTATAACTATAACTGTAATGATATGTAGATGCTACGGAATATTTCCCTGATGGTGGACTCGGCTAGCGTTTTAATGCATCAATATCAGGTGCTATATGCTCGGTTGCCTCCGACCGTGCAAGATTCATCATCAATTCCTAACACATCTGCCCAAGCCGAACCTATACCAGGTGGCTCAACAGCAACAGAAGCCGCGCAAGCAGAATCAACAACAGAAACGACCAGCTCCACTGCTGCTGAAAGGTCTACAAGATCAGCAGCTAGTGGTGCCAGCGAAGAGAGCGCTGTGTCGCCGGAGGCGCATAAGCTCAGTGTTGCTGCAAATAACCCCGCAAGTACCTTAGAAAAAGTTACTATTGAAGATCTGGGCGCTGAGGAAGATTCAATGCCATCGACAAGTGCTGGAAGCTCTGAAGTTGATGCCGAGAACAGCTCCGAACTAAGCGAATTGAGAAAGAGACGATTGCAATTCTTGGAAGAACGGAACAAATCCACAACAACTAGCGACAAAACAAATTAAAATTTGATG
Source organism: Drosophila nannoptera (assembly GCA_020883555.1). Classification (NCBI taxonomy): domain Eukaryota; kingdom Metazoa; phylum Arthropoda; class Insecta; order Diptera; family Drosophilidae; genus Drosophila; species Drosophila nannoptera. The sequence continues at coordinate 3,528,653 of JABVZY010000278.1, read as the reverse complement.
AACTGAATTCAATCAACAGCTACAGCCTTCACGCCCACTTTGCTCTGAGACGTGCAGTCATCGTGTCGATGTGTATTCTATGAAATGATCTTGATATATGCTTATGACCATTGACTTGTATATTTTCAAAATTTTGCATTGACTTGTGTTGCTTTTCAATACGGGAAACATTTGTTATCCATCTGGAATGTTTTCGACGTTGCACACACATCACACACACAAGAGTCGTGTACGTAGGGCGTGCAAATCCAATATATAGATATCAATATATATTGTGTAAAAAAACAACTAATTTAGCAAAGGGGAAACTGATGATTTATAATTAATAATTATTATATGTGTATAATTAATGAGAAATACAATTAAAACGAGAAGACGACATGAATTGATGATACTATAAATATACAGATAAACTAATTAGGAATAATTTAAACATATTATTTACACATAGATAACAACTGTGGAACGCCTGGCGGTTCTCGTGTGAAAGATTTGCATTTGGACGTTCCCGGATCAAATACGCGACTCCCGAAACTCCCCGGGATCAGTAAAATGGACTGTCATAATATAGAACATTGATGGAAACGGAACCAGACACAGCAACGCATAATGATAATTAAGTGAGCAAATGCCAAATGCAAGTAGCAGCCAATGTACAGCTAAAATAATACATCACATTATTCGACATCGATTCCGATTTAAAAAAACGACTTACAAATTATGACCGCATTCTTTACATCCCAAACAGAAGAAAGTAGCAAAGCCTTCTGTGTTTGATCCAGCTTTAAAGAGTAGTGTATAGCATTGGCTATCATGGATAGTGCAATGCTCAGGTAAGGAAATGAATAATCTGTAAGGGAAAAAATCATTAAAATAGCAAGAAAATTACAACTGTAGGTTATTTACAAATAAGACCGCAACAGGTGCCGTGAATGAGAGTCAGCAATGGCATAAAGTACAGGGCCGAGTAAATGGGGGCCTTGCTGCGCACATCGAACGTTGAACTGACCAAGGGTCGTATGAGAAACATATTGAGTAAACACAAAAAATAATAGACCAAAACAATTGTTTGCCTGTAGAATAGAAAATTTATCAGTGATAAACATACAAACACACTTTTGTGCTTACTTACAAAGGATAGACAGCTTCCTGTGTACAATGATACGTCGTTTCATAGTTGGGATTAGGATTGTAGAATAGTGTGTACCAGTCGGTTAGTTTTCGTACTTCGCATGCATATAATCGCAGCTCCCACATTGGCTCCATAAATAGCATAGCCATAACAGCCGACAGTACTACCTCAACAAAGGCACTGGCTGTAAGGATTAGCTGCTTGCGCGAGAACTTTCTGTCTTTGGCATCCAAGTCAATAAAGAAGCAGTGCATCATGAACGGAAGCATCGACATAAAGCAGAGATAAAGCCATGAATATGTTGTCAACTCCTCCCGACAAGGCGAACACGCAAAGCTTGCGTTCACCTAGAATATAAACAATGATTCCTCAAACCATAACAATTCGCCTCATCACATACTCGCGTTCCTCTGGGACAAACACCACAGTTACTCCAACTTCCATTGTCTTGAAGTGATCTACCACAGTAAAGGCCGGGGCAACGATCTAAATAATTGTTCATTTTGCCACCGATGAGATTATTGTTGTTTTTCTCGTTCAGTTGGGAGCAATATGTTTCCTTCCATCAAACACTTAACATATATATGTGGCCACCCAAAAACTGTAATTTTAACATTCACCGAAATGTTAACAAAAGACTGCTAGTTTGCGGTAAACAAGAGAAAAACGATTTATATTTTTTTAAAAGTATAAGTAAAGAGCAAATTAATTAAAATCTTTGTCAAGACAATACATTTTCGATAATTATGAACGAAAATAACAATCAAAATTTCTGAGCTAAAAAAAACGACAGTAGAACTTAGTTTCTAATTCGCTCTGAAAAAGTCAGAACAGCTGTGAAGGCAGTTGTATATTTTTATTCATGTTTTACGCGTTTTTGACTGAGTGTATGCGTTTATCATATTTTTTTTATTGATTTTGCGATTTGTAAGTAATATTATAACAATATTTCTAAAGTAATACGACAGCGAATTCTTAATACCTACAGATAATATGGGGTGTGGAGGTTTGCCGATAGTGACCACCCAGGGATGCAAAAGTGTATTTACCAATGACTATTTCAATTCAGGCAGGTAAACAATCGGCCGGCTATTCTAATCTATCGGCCGTTTACCGAAGAAAATAATAGTTAAATCTAAAGTAAGAATTGATAATAGGATAGTTAACATAAATTAATTATTATAAATTGGATAGGTAATACGTCGTTATGTGAAAACATAAGCATCACAAATTGCAAATACTGGCCATCACCAAGAGAGACGCCATTTTAGCTATCGGCCGGCTGATTTGTAAAGCTTAGAAGAGCCAGCCAGCAAAATTTGCAAAAATTTAGATTTATAGTTTTTAATATCTTGTGCAGTAACTATGAAATTCTAACAGCCGAACCTGAAACAAATCTGCGTGAAAATATTGTGACAAATTAGTGCGACAGTGTAAACTAATGTGTAGCATAAATAAAACGCACAGTGTTTTTAGGGCGGATGCTCAAAATGGTGAGTTGTGCAAAAGCAAAACGATTTCGTGACTACATTGGTGTTTGTGTGATGTATAGCTGCGCGAATAATAGGTTTCTTGTGTGTGTTTGATGTGAAAATGTAGCAAAACGTCCTGTGATACGAATTTAAGATTTCAGAAGAAAATTTAGGAACGAGTCGCCGATCTTCTGTTTATTCTAATCAAATGCATTCCAACTGGATTCGACACTCATATGTCGTGCTCTTTTCTTGTGTGGGTCTATGCCCTCCCCCTGCCCAACCATTTTGTGGTGCCCTGGCTATGTAGAAATGTCAATGTATGTATGGAAGTAAATCTATGTATGTATGTATGTATGTTGTTGACATCGAATAATTTGTCTCTGAAATAATAAGTTTTTGCGTCAGTTTTCAGAACGTTGAAATATAAAAGTTTTGAATTGCTAAAAACGAAAAGAAAAATTGCATTAACTCAGGCTGAAACCTTGTCGTCTCTGGCTGCAAAGTGTTAACTGCTCAAACATTGTTCCCTTGGTCTCCGGCCTATGGCACTTTTGCCGGATCGGGGCTTGGTGTAAACGTTCCACGAATATCTGACGAAGACGCAGTGATGTAATTTTTGGGAAAAGCAAAAATCTTCTTTGTTTGACTATAAAAAAAACATAAATATAAGTAAGAAACGAACTACGTAAAATGGCAACAACACTAAATTAAAATCACACTGACGCTGTGTATGTGTAGTGAGAGAGAGTGTTTGATGAGTGTGTACGAAAGCTCATATGCTCGCATATATTTGGCCAGTGCGGCTCCCCATGTCGCTACTCTCCTGACCCCCGTCTATTAAATAATATTGATTTTTCATATTCCAACCTACTCTGAACACACTCTCATGCCACAATTTGCGCTCGCTCTTTTCGTACGTTGGTGCGCCTATCCGTGTGTGTGTGCGTGTGTATTTGTGTGAGTGCAAGTGTGTTTTTTGGTCTCCTTTGTGCGCTCGTATTCATTTTTCTATTTCTTTTCTTCTTACTTCGTTGCAGTTTATAGATTTTTGCAAGTGTGTCCGTTGAGCAGAAATATGTAAACTAAAAGCAGCGCGCCGCAAACAACAGCAGTGAATGCTAAAGCAACATCAACAATAACAACAACAACAGCAAGAACTATAACCGAATGAACCATTTCTTATTGGGACAATAATAAGAACAAAATCAGTGAAGAGAAGTCAGGAAACTTAACTCAGAAACGGTTTTCAAACGTCATCTAACAACAGACAGAGGGAACAGAGACGTCGACCTCCGACGCCGACCAGCAGTGCCTATGTACATTGGTTACAAACATTGTTCAATCATTTGATCAGTCACACCTAATCCACAACAATAATTAGGAGCAACGGTGTAAACAGAAGTGCGCCCGTCTTGTCTCTTCGGAACCAGGACTGCCATAGTCATAGTTAATAGTCAAAGCCAAAGCCGCCCAGCGTATACTTCTGTTTATTTACGATTCGTTATCACACGGATACATAACGTACAACCACGCCCCCCCCAACACACATACACACCCAAGCACTCACATAAACAATACACGCTTCAAGCGATACACAGTCACACGTGATAAGCAGCCAACATAATACAACAAACGACGACGGCGCTTAGAACTTGTGAAGTTGGTGCAGCCACAGGGCGCAACGATGACATTCGATACGCGTCGGCAGGGCACAGGAACTGGCCAAGCCACGACCAACAACAGCAGCAGCGCCACCACCAGTACCACATCAACCTCCAACACCACTACCGCAACCAGCAGCACCACCACGAGCGTATCGAGCACAGTTCAAGACGCTGGCTCAGTCACAGGCACAGGTGCTGGCACGGGCACAACAGCTGTTCCAACGTCAAATATGTCCAGCAGTGGTGGAGACACGAACAATAGCAACACGACCAGTCAGGATGTTGCCCAAGTGACGGATGCACCAACAACAGCAGCTGCTAGCGTTGCAGAGAGCACAGCTACAACGATGTGAGTAAATATTAGCTCAAACATTTGGTATGAAAGTCCGTTATTTAGTTTCGCTATAACTTTATGCATGCAACTAAATGCAACTTTTCTATGTGGAATACTCCTCAGTCCATTTTCCTATATGCCCGAAAGCAACCCCTATATCAGTCGTGTTAAGTATTAATTTTTGTCTCATCAGAGAAATGTTATTCCTATCACGAGTTTTTAGACGCACAATCACACTTAACACATACACAATCGTATGAGCGTGTGCGTGTGTATGTGCCAGTTTTAGCTCTGCAAATTGTGCGAGATGGGCAATCTAAATAATAAACGCGAAAAGCTGCGATAATAACAAAACAAAGAAAACATTTAACTTATCTACCGACGGCCCAGCCAATGACTCATGTATTCCTCTACGTACGCATGCCCTCCAATATTGGAAACCGAAAATAACATTAGAATTTTAATTAACAAAAAATATTTGGTATATTGCATTATGTCTAGGTCACCGGAAAAGTTAATAGCGTCATTTCCATCTGCCAAGCTACGCTCACTAATACAGAAGATATCTAATCCACGTTGGGTGGTGCCCGTGTTGCCTGAACAGGAGTTGGAGGTGCTGCTAAATGTTGCCATTGAACTGACTAAGGCTGGTAAGGAATCGATTATCACCAGTTGAATTTCACATTTGAATTTATATCCATTTTTGTATTTAAGGCGTGGATCATGATTGTGAACCTTGTGTAGAGTTTTACCGAAATGGATTGACTACATCCTTTTCTAAAATCTTAACTGATGAGGCGGTCAACTCATGGAAATACAATATACATCACTGCATTTTGATATCGTGCGGCAAACTGTTGAATCTAATTGCTATACATATGCAGCGCGATAACATCTATCTCATCGACTTGTTGGCCATGGTTTTTGATCCAGAAAATAAGTTTAATACTTTCAATGCTGCACGTCAGCCAGAATGCTTTGCGGGTCCGGAAAGCATTTGGGGAGTGCTGGATAGTAATAAGATGTTTGCGAAACCACCGCCAGAGCCGAAGAAACCGCGTGGTTGGCTTGTTGATCTCATAAATCGCTTTGGACAGCTGGGTGGATTTGATAATCTGCTCGAGCGTTTCAACAGCGGCTTAGAATTGCTGAAGCGTAATCAAAACACGAAAAATAGCAGCGCGGTCAAGAGCATCGTATCTAATGAGAATGCGACTGAGGAAAGAACCGGGCAAGACAATCGACTGACGCTTGCGCTTATACATTATTTACTGCGACCTTTTGGTCAATGCTATGAACTGCTAACACCAGCTACTATTGCAAAGTATTTTATGCCCACTTGGAATGTCGTGTTGGACCTACTTGATAGCTTTACAGACGATGAATTGAAACGTGAGGTTAAACCGGAAGGGCGCAATGACTATATTAATGGTCTTGTGAAGTCGGCACGTTTATTGGCCAGCCGTTTGACTGGTCAGGAGGAGCTGATACGAGATCTAGAGATGTTTCGCCTTAAAATGATACTGCGATTGCTGCAGGTGTCCAGTTTTAATGGCAAGATGAACGCTCTAAATGAGATTAATAAGGTGCTGTCATCTGTGACCTTCTACTCACATCGGTCTCAAGCAGCACCGCATTGCTTGCCTGACGATATGGATGAAATGGATTGGCTGACGGCCGAACGCATGGCACAGTGGATTAAGTCATCTGATGTGCTTGGCATTGTGCTTAAAGATTCGTTACATCAGCCACAATATGTAGAAAAGCTGGAAAAGATCATACGCTTTCTGATCAAAGAACAGGCATTAACGCTTGACGATCTGGATGCCGTGTGGCGGGCTCAGGCAGGCAAACACGAAGCAATTGTTAAGAACATGCACGATCTGCTTGCAAAGCTAGCCTGGGACTTTACACCTGAACAGCTGGATCATCTATTCGAAGCATTTCAGGTGAGCTGACTTGATATATATTACTATACTATGTATATTTATAAATATATTCTTTGGTTTTACAGGCCAGCATGACGACTGCAAATAAGCGTCAGAGAGAACGTTTACTGGAATTAATTCGTCGTCTGGCCGAGGACGATAAGAATGGTGTGATGGCTCAAAAAGTCTTAAAGCTGTTCTGGACTCTAGCACATAGTCAAGAGGTGCCGCCTGAAGTGCTTGATCAGGCGCTTGCCGCGCATGTTAAAATACTCGACTATAGTTGCTCACAGGAACGAGATGCTCAAAAGACGATTTGGCTGGATAAGTGCGTGGGCGAGCTGAAATCTGGTGACACGTGGGTGCTGCCTGCTCTGCGTTTGATTCGGGATATATGTTGTTTATACGACTCAACGCCCAATCATGCACATCGCACCCAAACGGGAACCAATCGTTTGCAGGTTATTGAGCGTTTACAGAATGATTACTCGCTTGTCATCGTAGTCACAAATAGTCTGACTGCGTACATGGAAAAGGTGCGCGCTATGGTTAACGAGACTCCCAATTTGGATCCATTAGCTATTATGGTAGATGGTCGATTTCCTCATCAAGCTCAGATAGCTGAGCGGTTGGAGTTTCTCAAGTTCTTGCTGAAAGACGGCCAGCTTTGGCTTTGCGCGGATCAGGTTCGTAATTTTATTTTATTCCATGTCGGTTTATTTTATTGGCTTATATAGAAAACATTATTATTTCCATCACAGGCAAAGCAAATCTGGCATTGTCTGGCTGTGAACGCTGTTTTTCCGTCTGATCGCGAAGAGTGTTTCCGCTGGTTCGGTAAACTAATGGGCGAAGAACCAGATCTAGATCCTGGCATTAATAAGGACTTCTTTGAGAATAATATATTGCAACTGGATCCACATCTATTAACTGAAAGTGGAATTAAATGCTTTGAGCGCTTTTTTAAAGCTGTCAATTCGAAAGAGGATAAACTCAAGGCGATTCATCGTGGCTACATACTTGACAATGAGGATCTTATTGGCAAAGATTATTTGTGGCGCGTGATAGCAACTGGGGGCGAGGAGATCGCCGACAAGGCCATCGATTTACTGAAAGAAGTTTCGACAGCTCTTGGTCCGCGCTTGCAAGAGCACATCACTCAGTTTCATGAAATGTTCATTGGTGATTGTTGTTCTCGTCTGCGAACACACTACAGCAATATTCTAATATTGGGCAAAACAATGCTCGAAGATGCCGATAATCAGGATGCTAATAATGATAACTCAAAGGACACAAAGATGCGATATATCGAAGCGGAGAAAATGTGCCGCATTATCAAGGTGCTGCAAGAGTACATTAAAGAGTGTGATCGGTCATTCAGCGGCGATCGAGTCCATCTACCCCTTAGTCGTGTTACACGCGGCAAGAATACTAGTCTTTACATACGTTTCCAAACACCTGGTCGACCAATCGACGATATAGAAATTGTTACGCACAGTAACGAGACAATGGCGGCCTTCAAGCGTAATCTGCTAAAACGCATTAAAGGCAACTCTACGTCTACCACAAATATTAAAGTTGAACTTTTTTATACCAATGGTGAGCCCATTGAAGTCTCCGATGATATCAATCCACTATATCATTTTACCATACGAGACAAAATGATATTGACGGCCAAGCTGACACCAGTTGGCATTGGCCTGGCCGGCAGTCCTGACTCCTCCAGCGACTCCAGTACTGGGTCACCACCGAGACCATGTCCGGATATGCAGCGTGTCGAATCGGAAAGCACGCTACCCGGTGTGATTATCTCTCAGCATTATCAGTACACAGAGTTCTTTTTAAAGCTCTATCAGTTGGGCAGCGACTTGGAGCATGGCCGTCTGCGTGATAGCGCCAAGGTGCTGCTGCATCTGCTGCCCTGTGATCGTCACACGGTGCGCATGCTGCAGCTCATGTGCCGCGTACCTAAGTCGCCTGCTGGAGATGGTCCCAAGGAGGAGGATATATTGTCTAGCAGTGGTCAAACTACGAGCGATGTGGTAAGTTTTTCTCAGCGACAAAGTAAAAAAATATTGTTTATTAACTGACTATATTTTTAGATTAATGCTGATGATTGCACACCAGAGCAGATGTTTTTGCATCCGACACCTGCTCAGGTGCTTTACAATCTTAGCGTATTACATGGACTATTAATACCTGCACTGGATCCGCTGAGCGAGTCAGCGCTGCAGGTGCAGTCCGCCTGGATGCATTCGGGATGTGCTCACTTCATTTTGGAGCTGCTCACTAAGAATAACTTTTTGCCTAGTGCCGACATGCACACAAAACGAGCATCCTTCCAGTGTGTTCTGCGCCTGTCTAAACTGTTCCTCTATATAGTTGGTAGTGTATTGTCCCGCGTGGGCGATGAACCAATGATTTGTGACTATGACAACGGTGCCCGATCCCAGGTAGACATACTTAAGCAGAACTTCTCAACGATGCCCAACAATGCCCAGGGCACGTTGCGGGCTATCTCTGCGAAGTTGGCTGAAATATTGTCCACCGAGATGCTGTCGGCCAGTCATGAAGGTGAACGGTGTCGTGCCCTATTTAGCTCTACTCTGCAATGGTCCTGTCCAGATATAAGCACAATAAAGGCTGTGGTGCAGCTTGCCTGGGCTTCGTCATGCGGAAATCTACAAGCTCTGGGCACAAGTAATGACTTCGAAGACGATGCCATTATACCTGACGGTCAAGACTTTAGCATGTGCAAGGAGGCTCTAGAGGTGCTAACGATCTCTTTTATACTCAATCCAAGCGCCAACGAGGCGCTGAGCAACGATACCAATTGGCCGAAGTTTGTTACCTCAATTGTACTGAAGAATCCTATGCGGCATGTTCGCCAAGTCGCATCCGAACAGCTATTTCTGGCCTCCACTTATTGCGCCGGTGATCGCCGCCCGTTTGGCTATATGGTAAATCTGTTGGTGGGCGCACTGAAAACCCTGGTGCCGCAGTATGAATCAGCATGCGCCGAGTTCTTTTCGTTGCTCTGTCGGACGCTTTCCTATGGGTGCATCTACAACTGGCCATTACAGATTTGTGAAGGCCTTCTGGCCGACGAAATCAAATGGCTGCGCAAGATACGAGAAAATGTCAAAGTTACCAGTGATGCACAGGTTCACGAAGAACTGCTGGAAGGCCATCTTTGCTTAGCCAAGGAACTGATGTTCTTCCTGATGCCTGACTCGAAAGCGCAGCTGAATGATCTGATACACGAACTCATTGATGATTTTCTGTTTACGGCCTCGCGCGAGTATCTGCATTTACGCAAGCATGGTAGTCTGCGGTTGGACACGGTACCACCACCAGTGTGTCGTAGTCCGCATACAATTGCTGCTGCTTGTGATCTTCTCATTGCTTTGTGCCAGCTATGTGTTCCTAATATGAAGCTACTCACCAATACACTCATCGACTTTGTTTGTACTGGTAAGGCGAAGTTAATTTAGCTATAATTGGTTCTTGTAATAATAAATGAATTTCTATATAGACACCGATCCGTTGCGCGAATGGGATTATTTACCGCCAGTTGGAGCTCGGCCGGCGAAAGGTTTCTGTGGATTGAAAAATGCTGGTGCCACCTGCTATATGAACTCAGTGCTTCAGCAGCTATACATGGTTCCTGCTATCCGTGTTGGTATCCTCAAGGCACACGGGGCCGCTACCAATGAAAGCGAGGACTTTAGCGGCGATTCTGACTCTAGTACTAGCCTGGGATCATCTTTTTTCGGCCCTTCAGGAATGACCATGCTAGCTTCGTCATCCGCTGTTGGCTCTGATGATGGCAACGATGTATGCAAGAACTACCATGTTGTGATTCTCAAGCATGTGCAGGCTATATTTGCTCATCTGGGCCACAGTGCATTACAGTTCTATGTACCTCGTGGTCTCTGGACGCATTTCAAGTGAGTAAATAATTATTTAGACACTAGGATAATGGAATTAGATTCATAACATAATATATTACAGATTGCAAGGTGAGCCGGTAAACCTCCGCGAGCAACAGGATGCAGTTGAGTTTTTTATGTCGCTGTTCGAGAGCTTGGATGAGGGACTGAAAGCACTCGGCTACACTCAGCTGATGAATGCAACGTTAGGTGGTTCATTCAGCGATCAGAAGATTTGCCAAGAGTGCCCACATCGCTACTCCAAAGAGGAACCCTTTAGCGTATTTAGTGTTGATATTAGAAATCATAGCTCATTAACTGAATCTCTGGAGCAGTATGTTAAAGGAGAACTGCTCGAGGGAGCTGATGCATACCATTGTGATAAATGTGATAAAAAAGTGAGTCAACAAACGTTAAACAACAATATACTTAATTTCGGAATATATTCTATATATTTTTTGCTATATTTACAGGTAGTTACCATTAAGCGGCTATGTGTCAAGAAGCTGCCGCCCGTGTTAGCCATACAATTGAAGCGCTTTGAATACGACTACGAGCGCGTTTGCGCAATTAAGTTTAATGATTATTTTGAATTTCCGCGTATACTCGATATGGAGCCCTATACAGGTGGGATTACTAAAATTGTTAGTATACGTTTGTTTAGCTTACGGAACTTCTTCCACTCATGCAGTTTCTGGCCTAGCTAAGCTGGAGGGCGAAATTGTGGAAGTGGGTGATAATTGTCAAACAAGTGTTGAAACAACAAAATACGAACTGACCGGTATTGTGGTGCACAGCGGGCAGGCATCCGGTGGCCATTACTTCAGCTACATTGTATCCAAGTTAGTGTCTCCATAAATAATGCAGAACATACAATTAATAAATTTAAACTTTTTGCAGAAATCCAACGAACGGCAAGTCCCAATGGTACAAGTTTGACGATGGTGAGGTAACTGAATGCAAAATGAACGAGGACGAGGAATTGAAAATACAATGCTTTGGCGGCGACTACTTGGGCGAAATCTATGATAACAATCTGAAGCGGATGCAATTTCGACGTCAAAAACGCTGGTGGAATGCCTATATGCTCTTCTATACGCGTTGTGATCAAAATCCGACGAATGTTGAGCCCAGTGTTGAGCAGCTATCACTAACAGACAGTCGCAATGGAGTGTTGCCTCTACCCAAACCGATTGAGCGTAGCGTCAGGTATGGTCTACTGATTACATTTTCCTAAATAACTTATAATATGTGCCTTATATCAATTTCAGACACCAAAATATTCGTTTTCTGCATTCGCGCAGCATTTTCTCGGTCGAGTTCTTTAATTTCATTAAAAAATTAGTCAGCTGTAGTATTCCATCAACGCGCAGCGACAAAATTGTAAGTAGTGCAATAAAATAAAATTCCACTTCGCTTCTGACTACTAGAATTGCTTCCAGTCACCCGCTGCTGAGGAACTTTCGCTACTTGGCGTCCAGCTGGCATCACAGTTTCTGTTTCACACTGGATTTCGCACTAAGAAATCGTTACGTGGTCATGTTATTGAATGGTAAGTTAGGAATAATTGGATAAATCATAATTCGAATAATTAACTCATTATAATTTAAAGGTACGACACACTGTCACATCACATACGTTCCTCCTCGCTGGTGCGCAAGTGGTTTGCCAATCATGGTCTGTTGTCGCCACCATCGCGTCTGGGCGAATATATTTTGATGGCACCCTCTCCGGAGGTACGAACTGTATTTGTTAAACTGGTTGTGTTTTTCTGCCATTTCGCTATCAACGATGAGCCCCTTGTTGGCTATGAGGGCAGCAATCTCTGCGAGCAGGTTCTTATTAGTGTTCTGCGTCTGCTGAAGACTGAAGCAGCTGATTATGGCAAGCATTTACCGCACTACTTCAGTTTATTCAGCATGTACGTGGGCTTAGGCACTCGCGAAAAGCAACAGCTACTCAAGGTAATCATAATGGCTATTATTTTCGTACAATTTGTTAATCATGTCTTATTTTCAGCTGAATGTACCCTTGCAGTTTATGCAGGTGGCGATAGACGATGGATCAGGGCCATCGATTAAGTATCAGTATCCAGAATTCAGCAAGCTACACCAAGTGGTATCGCATTTGGTGCGCTGTAGCGATATAAGTGACAAATGCCAGAGCTCAAATCAAAACGCTCGCCCTCTGCCCAACCCATATAAGGATTCGAGTATTCCTCAGGAGGAGCTGGCACCGCTGTCTAGTGAATGTATGGATATACTCTTCAACAGGACCGGGTAAATAATCAATGAGATTTTAAACGGAATAGCTACCAACAGCTTTGACATTTACAGCTACATTAAAAAGGTCATCGAGGACACTAATGTGGGCGATGAAGGTTTGAAGCTCCTTCAGTATTGCAGCTGGGAAAATCCTCATTTCTCGCGTGCTGTGCTAACAGAACTACTGTGGCAATGTGGTTTTGCGTATTGCCACGATATGCGCCACCATACGGATCTGTTGTTTAATATATTATTGATTCAGGACTCTTGGCAGCATCATCGCATACATAATGCCCTAAATGGCGTGGCAGAAGAGCGTGAAGGGCTGCTAGAGACGATACAACGAGCCAAGACGCACTACCAGAAACGTGCCTATCAGATAATCAAATGCTTGACACAGCTTTTCCACAAGTCGCCGATTGCACTGCAAATGCTCAACACGAATCCAACGATTAGTCGTCACTGGACGATTGCCGTTGAATGGCTACAGGATGAGCTGGAACGTCAACGTGGCATGGGTTGTCAATATAACTCGTACTCATGGTCTCCGCCGGCACAAAGCAATGACAACACCAATGGCTATATGCTAGAGCGTTCACAGTCGGCAAAGAATACTTGGACCATGGCCTATGAACTATGCCCGGAGGAAAGAACCGACAAGTCGACGACGGTACTTATTAAACAAAACAAGTTTAAGAATCAGAAGTGTAATATGAATAACATTTTCAATAGCAGGATCAGGAAGAAAACAACGAATCAGATTTGGAGTCCAACGATGAGAACAAACAGGAGCAACAGCAGCCATCGCAAGCACCAGCCGGCGATAAGCCCTCTGGCAATGAGCAACAGCAACCGGCGGATAATAAATCCGCAAATTTTTCGCAGTTAACAACAATTCCAACCATTGGAGGATGGCCTGCTCCCAGTTCGACGTCGACATCAGGCACTGCACCGACTACCAGTTCGATCACACGACAGTTGTTTAATGCCTACACTTCGATGGGGGTATTGCCGTCTGGCAGCAATATTGCTCCACCTGTCGGTGGTGGTGGTGGTGGCGGCAGTGGTGCCAACAGCGAAACTGAAAGTAGTGCGCAGGAAAGTGGAAATACTGAATCCAATATAAATGGCCTCACTTGTATCAATAGTTTGGAGCAGATGAAAATTTCAATGGAAAAGGTAAATAAGTAACATGAGCGTGGACTGTGTTGAGTCCTTGTTATTGCAGTAGTTGCCCACATGGTTGAGGTTCCCAACACAAATATGATATGATAATAAGCAAATATGCTATGCACTGTACCTAAACACTAAACACGACAACATGGTAACTTTGTTCTAATTCTTCTCTGTTTCAAATTATCCAAAATTTTCCCTTTCGATTTTTCGCTGTTCTGTTTCGTTGTCCTTCTCTCTTTCCTTGTCCCCGTTTTGTTAAACTGTGCGCAGG
>JABVZY010000278.1:3499949-3512514 GCA_020883555.1 Drosophila nannoptera | reverse complement strand
GGAAACATAAATAACTAATTCTGCTGGATCGGTTAGGCCAGCTGCGTAAATATTTCGACTAAGGCAAGCAAAACCAAAATGCATCATCAGTACACGGAGGGTGCAGGAAAGCGTTTTCCAAATCTGAATTGAATGCAAAATCAAAAACAAAACGAATCGCGAAATAAATAGGAAACAAAAATTAACTACAGTGTAGAACGCCTGAGTTGATAAACAAATGCGAACTAAGAAGGATGAGAAAGAATGGCAGAGAGGGAGAGAGAGAAAGCGTAACCTTGATTATGTTTATACTAAGTATATATAAATATTTTTTAATTATTTAGTGTTTTTTGTAATAAGTGAAATTTGTTAAAGATTTATTAAATTATTATGTTTTAAGTTGCAAAATAAACGCGAAATTTAAGCAAATATTGCTTCGATTACTTTTCAACAATTTCACGAGCTGCAGCAATTATCAAAGGGCAAAGAGAACAATGAACAATGAAAGCAATAGAGAAATTCGATATACACAAACTGAAATATAAACTTGTTACTGTATTTTATAATTTACATACTGTCTGTGAAGTGTATGCAGAGGCAAACACACATAATTCATAAATTAAACGAACAGAAAACCAATCGAAAAAGAATAAAAAGAAAACATTTTTTCCAAGAACATTGTATTTTCTATGGCTTACGGAAACAACGACAATCAACAATTAAACCCCAGTATTTTTTATTGTCGTATAACAAATAACATCCATTAAATGGAATTCTTTACGCTTAAAGCTAATAAATGCACATGGTAAGCCCTAAAACTGATAAACGATCATATTTAAAGTTCAGAAGTAAATGCAAACAATTAAAATTGCTTATAGAAATGCAATAAGTTTCAGTGGTATCCGTTCGACTCGTTAATTGTTAGTGGCGTCCTCGTCAACAAAGGTGATGACCGCCGCTCCCTTGGCAATATTGTCGCCAACAGCACCGCCAATCGATTTCACTGTAGCGTCCTTTGGTGCTCTCAGAATGTGCTCCATTTTCATAGCTAGGCAGGGTGATCAAATATTAATAAATACTTATATATATGAAAGATCTTTCTCCGCTTACCAATAAGCACGGCTAGGCTGTCGCCCTTCTTGACTGTTTCGCCAGGCTTCACCAAGATCTTTTCCAGGACGCCAGGCATGGGTGCCACCACACGGGAGCCACCACCACCCAGCTGATCAGCCTGGGCACTTAGGAACTTGGGTTGCACCAGCTCGAAGTCCAATTTTCCACACTGTTGATTATATTGGAAGAATAAAATAATGCAGATACTTAGATCAGATACTCTTACCTCCAAGAAGAGGGTTAGATTAGCACCATCGATGTTGGCATTATAGGTTGTTATGTTGTTGTCAATGTTGGCACGAATTTTTAGACGTCCTTCATCCTGTACGCGTTCCGCCCGGACGGATTGCCAAGCGGCACCATCAACGCGGATTTCGATATCGCCGTTGTCGTATTTTACGTCCACAATGTAAACTAAAAGATTAAACTAAAATAAGTATCAAATCTTAATATTTTCAATGGATTTCGGCAACCTTTGTCGTTGGCCTTCAAATTGTATTTGCGGATCAATGCGTAGTTGAAACGTGAATTCGCTGCCGCCGCAAAAGGATCCTGCGAGCTTCGAGCATTGCTACTGGCAGCCTGCAGTTCATTAAAGATCAGCGAAAGAGCAGCTTGGCTCAGTTGCTGAGGCTCAATGATAATTGGGGGAAACAGTGTATTGAAATGTTGGTCTATGAAGCCTGTGTGCACATTTCCCCGTCGGAACTCCGGATGAGAAGCAAGATCAATAAGAAAGTTAATGTTTGTCTCCAGGCCAGAAATCTGAAGTAACGTATGTTTAGAATGCAAATAAACTAAGTCTATCTCAATCGCTCGCACTCACGTGGTATTCGCCCAAACGCGCAATCAGCGAATTCAACGCTTGCGTACGATTCTCACCCCAGACAACCAGCTTCGCAATCATGGGATCGTAGTGAACGGATACCTCATCACCTTCGCGTACGCCCGTCTCCACACGCACATCAGCACTCGGTTTCGGTGTGCTTAGGTACCGTAGTGGTCCGGCGCCCGGTAAGAAGCCGCCACGAGGATTCTCAGCATAGATGCGTGCCTCAAACGCATGTCCGCGTCGCGTGATCTGAGCCTGTGTTAGAGGCAAGGGCTCCCCGGCGGCAATACGTATTTGCCACTCAACTAGATCTGTACCGGTGATCATCTCCGATATGGGGTGTTCAACTTGCAGGCGAGTGTTCATCTCCATAAAGTGGAATGACAAATCTTCTTTGTCCAGTATAAATTCGACAGTACCGGCACCCACATAGCCTACAGCCTTAGCCGCACGTACGGCAGCTTCGCCCAATTCGCGACGCAGGTCTTCCGATAAGCCAGGCTAAAAATATTAAAAAGCCTGTAAACTTATTGCACATTCATAAGATCAATGGTACTCACTGCGGGTGCTTCTTCAATGATTTTCTGATGGCGTCGTTGCACGGAGCAATCACGTTCCCAGAGGTAGACAGCCTCACCGTACTGATCCGCAAAAACCTGTACCTCGACATGGCGAGGAGAGCGCACGTAGCGCTCGAGCAACACAGAACTGTCCCCAAAAGCCTTCTGCGATTCGGTACGTGCCGAGTTCAATGCTGTGAGAAAATCATCCGATTTCTCTGCAATTCTCATACCTTTACCGCCTCCACCGCGTACGGCTTTGATCATTAATGGAAAACCAATTGCAGCGGCTTCCGCCTGAAGGCATTCATCCGATTGATCATCACCATGATATCCATTCACTATGGGCACTCCTGCAGATGCCATAATAGCCTTGCTGGTGCTCTTAATGCCCATGTCACGTATAGCTGAACTGGGTGGGCCCATGAATATAACGCCCTCTTTTTGGCACAGCTCAGCAAACTCTACCGACTCGGAAAGAAAACCATAACCAGGATGAATTGCTTGAGAACCTGACCTCTTGGCAATCTCCAGTATTCGCTCGCCGCGCAAATACGACGCCGCTTCGCCAACATGATAAGCTTCGTCGGCCAACTCTGTGTGCAGACTGTGCTCGTCAGGATCAGAGTAAACGGCGACAGTGCGCACGCCAAGTTTGCGGGCAGTTTTGATAATGCGACATGCGATTTCACCTCGATTAGATATTAGAATTTTGTTGATCGGTTGAATTTTAGGCGTGACTTTGGTGCTCATACACCTAAAGAATACAAATAGAGTTTATGTAACAGCCAATTACAAAAATACAGCACGATTAGTTCATTTTGCTTACTCCTTAAGGTGATTATTACCTGACAGTGTTACCAAAATTCTGTAAAAGTCTTGTATACATGTTGGAGAGGATAAAACTATATCAAGTGAAGCGAGTTTTATGGTGTTGTTTTCTATCACAGACGATACGCACATGAGCGATGCGATAAACACCTGTTTTTGTAGCTAGCACCAATATGCAATATGATTATGTCCAAAGTAATCGATAAATAGCGCATCAGCGGTGGATATAATCGGTCGAACAGTACAAAAGTATAATATTCATAGAACGCTATTAAAAGTCATATAAGCAAAGGCTATTTTAATAAAATTTTTCTGAACAGAAACAAAAAGTTACACAGAGCCAACAGGTCAAAGTAAGATTTAGGAACCTGATTTGTTAATGTAATCGAGCAATCGCACATATCGAAGCATCGATGCAAATACGACAGTGACCGGCGAAAATTTAGCTGGAAAATCAGAATAGAATTTATCAAGATCATCGTGCTTAAATCAAACGTTTTCAGGTGAATATATAGCTTGCTATGGAATTCAAGAGCCTTACACATTTGGTTACATTGAAATTTTCTTTTGACATGTTCCTTAAATAGGGCTTCATTGAGAGCTGCTCCGTTAGGATTCAAGCATGGAAAAGCGGGTCACTGTGCTGACGCCCAACGGTCGTCGGCAGAATGTCAACGTTAAGCCCGACATGACATTATTGGAGGTCCTGGAGACAGCAAGTGAAAAGCATGGCTTCAACAGTGAGGAGCATTGCCTCAAATTCCATAACAAAGAAGTAAGTTTGACGCAGCAATTTCGGTTCAGCGGACTTCCGAACAACTGCGTACTAGAAATGGAACCCACAGATAAGCGGCGTCCGGTGAGCAACGTTCTAGTATGCATTCAATTGAATGATGGGTCACGGAATCAAGGTGAATTTGAACCTAGTACTACCATCTGGAATGTTGTCCAACAGTTGTTCAGTACGCAAACAAAAGCATATAATAGTCCAGTTATTATATACATGCGCAGCGAAGTGATTGGCGTGGATAAAATGCGTCAAACAACGTTGAAATCGCTAGGCATACTAGAGGGCCGAGTCATGATGAGATTGATTGATAAGACGGCAGAGGAGCTCAAAACTCAGGCTAATGTGTACAAGCCTGCAGAGGCGAAGGCTAAAGCTAAGGATGAGGATGATGACCAGCCTAGCACCTCGCACTCAGCTGTGGGTGCAGCCGGCAGCAAAGGTGGCTTTGCGGTCACCCGCGATGTGCTGAAGACACTGAAACGTACAGCTCCAGGAGGTAAATCTTCTGATGATGAGCCTGCTGCTTCAGTTGAAGCTTCAACGGCTCCTGTTGAAGTAAAGACTCAAAAGAGTGAGCCTGAGAGGCCTAAATACGACTGGGGAGACGGGTCGGGCTATATGCTGCGTAACCCACCTAATGAGAAGCAAAACGAGGAAGAAGCAGATGAGAAATTTGAAGAAAAAGCGCCAGTAGTCAATATAATTGGGCCGCGAAACGCTGTGCTCTTTTCTTTGGATGACGCTAAGCGGCACACTGATGATTTGTCTGATTCTTTCTTTGATTTTACTGTTAACGATTTGAAAATGGTATTGCGTGACCTCAAGCGCACCGCTTCTGGCAATGAAGATGCTCCATTGCTGACGGCTAATCTGCGTGAGTTGGAACGCCAAAAGAATATGTTGGCGAAGCTGAATCAATACAAGGACTGTGTTCTGCGTATACAGTTTCCTGATCGTCATGTTCTCCAGGGTATTTTTAAGCCACACGAAATGATTGAGAAAGTGGAAGAGTTTGTGCGTGGGTTTCTTGTGAACCCTAGTGAACAGTTTCACCTGTTCACCATACCGCCAAAGAAGATTCTGCCAGAAAATCAAACTCTGCTGGAGCTCAACTGTGTGCCCAATGCTGTGTTGCATTTTTCGTATGCTCAGGAGACTCCAAATGCAAACACCAACACTTTCTTACAGGAAAAGTTCATGAATCAGCTCACATCTGAAGAGGGTGCTCTCTTTGCAGTGCAAAAGTATCGCCTCTCCAAGGCTAACATCACCACGAGTTAGTAATCTATTTAAAGCCAACAGTCTGCGTGATATTCCATAATTTCTGGTTGCATTGCTTCAACTGTTTGTAAGATTAGCTTGGCATGGCCTAATAAATCCATTTTATAAACATTGCGAAATAAACAATCTCAATTGGAACACAGTTAAATTTTCTCTTAACTCAGCATACATAGGCCAACTATACAGGACCTATGGCATCTGTCTTCTTCAAATAGTGTGATCTGATATGCTTCAAATTGTGTCACAGTAAAGCTGTAATGCAATGACATACCTAGCTTGGTAGCTCGGTAACGCATCTATTTTGTTTTCGTAGATAACATTGTGATAGAGCACCGAGGCTAGCCATGCAGAGCTCCTCCACTTTGAGCGGAGCGGATATCAGCTCGTATATGCAGTAATAATTTTGATTACTAGAGTATGTTTAATATAATTACTATATTACTACTTGCCAAAACAATAACCAGTTCCGATTAGTTCATTCATCGCTTATCAGTTGGCGGCCAATCGTTCAAATATTTCAGTTGGCTGGCCAGTGTTGTATAATTCAGCATCAATGACCATATGTGAGAGAGAGCAACTCACATGCTCATACGCATGCTCGAAGTTGTCGTCGCTTTCGAAACCGAGCTAAAAGAGCAAAGAGGCCAGCGGATCGGCTTGCCTCGGTGGATTGGTGGTAGAGTTGGTGCTGAGCCCCACAATTTCTGAATCATGTATTAAGTTTTCAGTCGCTGGTCGCTCTTTGAAGCAACAAGTTTTGTGAGACGCGTACTCGAAGTCGGATTTTCTTTCGCTTTCGTAAACGCAGATCGGTAAAGGAGACACACTTTGGACAATTGCAAGCACACACAAACACAAATTTGGATACATATTTTAATTAATACATACAATACAATTTATATGTACAAATACAAAATTCATTTTAAAAACAACTACAATCGAAACAGAATGCGTGCCGCTAATGTGGAAAAGTGAAATACGAAATTCGCCTCAATAAATCGAGGCGAGGCCGTTGCCGTTCAGCCAATAGATTAATAATTATTAATGTGTTTATTTATAACCAAAAATATGAGAGGCGAATTGTGTGAATTTGTTAAATTTTGAAAACCACCAGTGCAAAGTGTGCTAATTTAAATGAAACCGAATAAAATCCAACACAATTAACAGACAAACGAATTAAATAAAATCGCAGCGCAAACAACTTTTACCTATGATTTTTATCTTCTCGAGCTTTGGACGCAGAACCGTCGCACGTTTGCTATTGTTGGCCGTAGGCGGCCGAACGTGCTGACATTAGTTTCGGGGGGCGTGGCAGCGTGCGACAACCGAAATGCGACAGCTATGAAAAACTATGGCGCGAGAGCCAAGAAATCAGCCAAGCGGCCCGACAAACTGATTGGAAAGTGTTCGGCCCGTTACGCCAGGCGAAAATATGAAAATAAACAATAAAAAAATTATTTATAAATACAGATATAGCGATGCATCGGAACAAACAGGCATTTAAGCCGTATATATTTATAAAAATTTTCTTCAACTATATCGGTGTTGGCATTCCCAACATTTTCAGCCCACGCCGCACGGTTGTATCAATCAGACAGAGGCCGAGGCAGAGGCTGAGTCTGAGGCGGCGGCTCTTCACTTTTACTTTAAACGGAAAGAGAGAGTGTTTGTCCAGCTCATTTGCGTTTCTGTTTACCGGTTTTTCAATTTACGCGCATTTTTTTCAGCGCTTTTGGCTTTTGGCCACGGCAATTGTTCATTTGATATCTAACTTTGTTTTCTACAGCAGACAGCGAGATATGTAATATAAGCAATACATCTATATACTATATATCTGTTTATCGGTGTATATTCGTTTGAAACGATTTCATTAAATTTAATTAAAGCAGCGACTTCCGACTCGGCGCTTATCTCCGGCAGCACGAGTCGTGCATTAAGCCATCCCATAAAGCCCGTGTCTACAACATAATAAACGTTTTACATTCCATTTTCCCGAGTCTAAAATCTGTTTTATTGCCCAGGCTTAGCGTTTTTCAGTGTGTGAGAGAGAAAGAAATACGCAACGAAAAAATCAAATCCGAAGCTTAATAATAACTAACAAAACAACGAAGCTTCCTGGAGAGCAATTGAATCTAATCAAAATAATTATCAAAAACAGTTGAAAAATGAACTTTTTCGTTATTGGATTTCTGATCATGCAGGCGGCAAGTGAGTAAAAAAAATATATATATTCAAAATAATATGCTAAATTTATTTAATGGGCTTCATCTCGGTGCTGGTTGAACTTAACTACATAATGCAAATTGAACTAAGGCTGTTGTTGTTTTTGTTACCTTCTGTAAGTTTTTGAAAAGTATTACTATACATGGGCGCTGTTCTACATTTTTAGTTAATTATAAATTTTGAATATATTTCCTTTGAACACGATTCTTCTACGGTCGCATCAAGTTTGCTGTTTAAGTCTTTCGTTTCACGCTTGAAGAAGCGATTGCCATACTAAGCGGTTGTTAACCCAAAAATTCTCTCTTTTGCATCACATTAGATGATGCTCGCATTGCATAAATGATCGCCAGTTGGCTTTGATAAGTGGCTGGAGCAATGGCTGAACAGGTTAGGCCTGCCTTCCGATGGAAATCATTCGCGTGTTGCTGCTAATGCAATTGAGATGAGCAGTAAATCGAGTCACCTGCCGCATGCAGGTGGGCCATAAGTGTAACCATTCACGACAGCCACCAAAGACAGGCGAAACAACAATTGGCTTGAGCGCGCTCTTCTAGTCAGCAGCTATCGTGATACCCTGTAGCCGACGCATGCATGGGTAGCATAGCTCCTAAGCCGATCAGGTGAAAGGCAATCTCGCGAGCTTGATCTTTACAGGGTATCATCTATTCGCTCAGCCTTGATACGCTGCTGCTCGCGCATTGTGTTTGGCCGAGTCGCTCGCGTTTAACCCGATTATATGGCTAGCTTCTGTGAGTTTTGGGGTATGTTTAATATTTCAGCTCTGCGGTTTCTCAATGCAAACGAGCTTGAGCATTTAAAGCCGCACTAATGGAACGCTCGAGCGCAACAAAAACAACTTGATATGTGGCACAAACAATGACTTGCCAGAATATTCACCCAAAGCCAGCTTGTTCCTTGCGCCTGAAACCGATAGTCGGGGCTGGGGCAAGTCATTCAAAGTCGCACACGCTTAGTTCTAGAGTTTAGCTCGAGTCTAACTAGGCTGAACAGGGCTTGCGGCACAATTATCCAGCTTGCGGCTAGTCATTACTGTCATCCATGGCCGCAATTTAGCAGGTGTTAGCGCTTCACTAGGCCATATAAATCAATTCGCATGCAAATTAATTTGCTTTGACCTTCGCACTGCAATTTGACATAGAGAGCTCGACCTGAACTGAAGCAGAGCATTGCCTCGACTTTGGCAGTAATGTGGACATTCTGTCTAGTGCACGCCCAGCCCAGCCGGAAAATCGGTCAAGTTCAGCCTCAAGATGGGCAAATGCAGCGGCATTCGAGCCATTCGAGAGCCGCAAACGAATCTGCATAAGCTCCGCACGCTTCATTTGAATACAAGTTTGACGGAACTGTGGAATGCGACGCCTGCAGCTTGACTCAGTTTCGGCTTTTGCTGAGTCATCCGGCTAGAAACGGGGGCGTGTCGCGCCCCCTCATTGCACAATCAACCAGTCAACCAGGCGGCGTGTGTGTGGCCCATAGCCCGACGTTGATGGCTCTATGAAGTCCGGGGGATTGAATCGACCGGAGTGATTCATCAGTTGCGAGCCAATCAGTTTCTTGAGATGCGTCTGAAGCCGCATCAATTTTGTTTTCCTTTTTTATGGCTTTGTGTTTTGCTGGTCTTCACTTTTGTGGTCAATGACGCAGCGTTTCTCTCCCTCTCGCTCACACTTTTGGTCTTTATATAACACACATTTTAGCAGATCTTTTTATGCAACTTCTTGGCTAAAAAAAAAAAAAAAAAAATAACGAGACAGCGACACGTCGAAGCCAGCCAAAGGGCCGGCCACACTTGATATTAGTTTTTGTAATTGAGGTGTGTTTTTATGCGGTTGTTGTTGTTGTTGTTGTTGTGGCTGCTGCTGCTGGAGGTGTAAGTAATGTGCATACGCCCCGTGTGACAGGCGTGTTTGAAACGACTTTCAAAGAGCAATTAGCATTTAGGTTTCTTCTCAATTAACGTCGCAGTCCCTGCACACAAGGAAAGACCCCGAAGAAAAAACAACAACTCGAAACGCGCCTTGTCATATTGATGGATCTCGGCATTACTGTCCTAAGTGACTAAGTGTGTAATTTGCGAAGTGAAAGGCGCGCGAGCGAAGCCCGGTCACCTGGTCAGCCAGGCAGGCGTCCTTCCCTGCATCCTCCTTCTTGCACGTGATCCTCCTTTTGCCTGATTACTTGATTGCTTCATTATATAATTTGGCTGGCGAATTCCAGGCTCATTTTCGCCGCATTCGAGTGACCTAATCAAGTACATCCATCCATCCGAAGTGCCCCACTTTGTACACAATTAACAATAAATTATAGCATAATTATCGCATCTTCGCGGACGCATGCAACAGCCAAGCGCAGCCCGGCTAGTCCAAATACATAACATCAGCATGCGGTCGGCTGCTGTCTCTATTGTCTGGCCGCGGCGTCTCTCTCGGCCCGCTCACGCAACCTGTTCGCTCACGTAAGACCTTCAAAGGTCACGCACGCCGAGCCCGGGCAGCTGCCTCCGATGCCAACTCCAAATCCAACGCCATCTCCATTTCAGATTCACAGTCTGCTCGGGCCTCCCCGGGGCTGCAGCGCTTCTGGGCGTCTGTCTGTCCGTCGCGTTTTTATTGACGCTTCATACGAGTTTTTGGGGTATCCAAATATGTCAAAGAGTCTGTAACAGAATAAAATTAATTTAAAAAAAATTTTTTTTCAATATAAATAAATTAAATTATAATTAATTATAAATCTTAAGAAATTTTAGGGAATGATTTTGACGATTTCAATATTGTAGAATAAAGCGTATTTGAGCTTCGGCTGAATCCGAAAAAGTGCTCAGCCTCAGGTATTGTTTTATAGTCTGGTATTGTCATAGGCCACACACATGCTCACACACACACACACACACTGGCACACACGCTCATGCAACAAATGCCTCTCAAATTGCAATTTAATTCGACATATTTGAGAGATCTTGACTGGCCCGCAACATTTTCTTGTCGTTGTTGTTGTTGTTGTTGTTGGTTTCGGGCCCTATCGCTCACTGTCAAGACCATCATTCAATTAACATAATTAACTGACAAAACGAATGCATGCAGATTGGCAGGCAACACTTCACGCAGATGTAGTTGCTGGGCTGGTTTCTCGCCTGACACTTGTCTGTCTCCGATAGTTGACTTCTCGGAACTATGGAACTGAGAGAGCGCAAGGTCAGCCCATAGATCTTGGACGATATTAATCATTAAAGATTTGCCTACGCACGATAGGCAATTCATTTGGCTAACAGTTTTATGGATTCCCTCTCGTGGGAAATTGAAATTGAATCCAAGATGCCGGCGAGGTCGCGGTGGGCCCGGAAAGGGAGAGCGATTCTCAACGGTATTAACGCTGCGGCGAATCGTTTAATTCAATTGAGAGCTGCTTCCTTTTATAGACTCGTTAGCCGTCGGCTTGATTTCCATTCAAATGCGCTAAACAATGCCCTCAGCTTGACAATGAAAATATCATAAACATAAAAGCTGGCCAACAATGGACAGCCCGATCTGGGCGCCGCAAAATCAACTCGGATGGCTTTTAGCCATTTAGAGCAAGGCTGTGGATAGGGCCAAGGGCCGGCCAGGCTCGAAGCCAAGATGCAGGCTCTAGTTGCTCAGCCCTGGGCTTAAAGAGAGAGGGAGAGACCTACCTGCGCCGGCATGCTCAGGCCGAGATAATCGAGCGATAAGCCATTAGTTATACAAGATATTTGCATTTATCTCGGGGCCCAGCTGATCGGCAAATTGAATTAATGCCATGAAAGAGCAGCAACACATTCCGCGAAGCGTCACCAATTAATACCGATGATTGTACCTGCTGCTATTGTTGTTGTCGTTGGATCTGCTGAATGCTGACCCACTTTCGCGGCGAGGTGCTAACTGGATGCGGCCATGGGCGGGCGAACGGGCGGACGGGCGGTCGGCTGGAGAAATGAGCCGAAGAGCTGACGAAACGGAAAGTAAGCAAAGTCCCGGCCGGCTATAAAGGCCGGACCTCGGTGCCTCGCTCGGCCCGGTCAATGGCATGTGCTAGCCGGCAGTACCGACTGCATATTTACGCCTCATTATTTGCTCAGTTTTTCAGTTTTAGTTTCAGTTTCTATTTGCCCGGCGACAAGTCATAAAGCCAAGTCCGCCAGAGCCATTGGCGGCGTTTCGTGCAGCCTCGCGCGAGATGATGACGGGTGAAAGCGGCCCCTGACTAACTGATTGTTGCGGCAGCTCGTTTTGTTTTGCTGCACTTTAGCTGCCGCAGTTGCTGCTGCTGCAGCTGCTGTCGCGTGTCGGGCGATTTGCCGGGTATTGCTCTTCCTTTGCTTCGCAGTTTTCTTTCCGCCAACAGTTATTCCGTTGGCCATGGCTCTAATTGTTCTGCCGGAATGTGTGCTTCAATTCGTTATACGCCTGACGAATTTGATGGCTCTATTAATGAAATTTCGTCCGCCCATTTTGGGGTGTCATTAAAATTGCTGCGCGGCCCACGCGGCGAATGCCTAATGCAAATAAATGGGTAAAAGTGCAATTAAGATTGAATCGCCTCGATTTATATCAAATCAATGAATGAAAGTTTTCTCTATATCGCAGAACCTCTGAAGCCAATCGTGAGCCGAATATTGTCGATCTATAATTTATAGAAGCCGTGCACTTCCCCTCCCCCTCTATATAGATAAACGATTCGAGCTCCGAAGGTCTGTGCATATTATAGATGGGTTCATGGCTCTACAAATTCCATTTGCTCTCATTGCCATGGCGTAATTGGAAGATGCTAATGCTGACTTCTCATGTGGACTGGCCATTTGGTGGTTTACGAACCACCAAATGGCACCTGGCCGAACCCCAATTGAACCCCAACTGAACCGCAAAATAACTCGTTAAACTATACGAAAAATGGAGCCATGCCAGAGTCCATTCTCCTTGA
>JABVZY010000278.1:3420388-3430888 GCA_020883555.1 Drosophila nannoptera | reverse complement strand
GTCTTCATCTATTGATCTAAATCAGAGCACGAAGAGCATCGCATTGGCTTGGGCCATAGTTGACTTCAGAGGGAATTCATTGCAAATCGACTGACTGACTCGGCATACCCGGCCCTCGTAGGGTATTCACACTGACCCTGAGAGTGCGCTGCGGCGAAGACGACGCGCCAAGCGAATTCGTGCGCTTGAGTGCGTGCATAAATTTCTGTTGCTTTCTGCTGGCTATTATTTACATTGCACACACACGCACACACAGAGAGAGCGAGAGAGAGGGAGAGAGAGAGGGAGAGAGAGAGCTTGTACAGCTGTATGAAAAACTCAATTTCCTGCGACGGACACAGGCACATCAAATGCTTTATGGCCGCGTCCCACTCCACGCCCCTTTCAACTTGGCCTCCCCCCATCCCTCTGCCCCCCTCCCCCCTCTTAGTTTCAGATCAGCGCACATCTCGCCCAGTCCGAAGTCTAGCACACGTTGTGGCCGCCACCACCTCAGCCGGCCATCCCGGCTGGCCGGGAGCGTCTGCCTGCCCGGCTGCTACGTTTTTCATATTTCGCCTGTAATGTGTGTAATCAAAGTAGCAAAATCCAAATCATATTTCCTTCATTGACCACAGAATGTGCGCGAGGGCAACCCTTTTTCTGGCCTCTGCATAAAACATTTTCCTAGATTTCCACAATCAACGTGGCCTGCCAGCCAGGCGTTTCTTAACCTTGTTTGATT
Organism: Drosophila nannoptera; assembly: GCA_020883555.1. Lineage (NCBI taxonomy): Eukaryota > Metazoa > Arthropoda > Insecta > Diptera > Drosophilidae > Drosophila > Drosophila nannoptera. The sequence goes on along the minus strand of JABVZY010000278.1, from coordinate 3,430,164 downwards.
TTTATTCCATTTATTTATTCTACTTCTTCACGTCGTGTGCGTGCGTGTGTGTGCGTGTGTGGGGCAGAATTATTGGTCTGCGCATATGTAATCATCTCTGTGGACGCATCATAAAGTGCACACAATCAAAATGAAATACGTTTTAGGTACGTTTCAGCTTCCAGCGACGCCCTCCCCGTCCGGCCTGGTCGACTTGGCCCTGCGCTACCTGCCCGGAGCCCCCGCCCCCGTCGAGTATGCCCGGTCTGGGCGTGTGGCCGAGCATTTCGCATATGTAGGCAATTTTTCTCCGTCGCTGAAGGTGTTCGCCTTGGCCGGAGTGAAGGTCCTTTGGCCAGTTCGGCCTGAAAGCGGAATCCTTGCGGCTGGCCGGGAAAAAGTTTTATTTGAGTTAGTTTTCGGTTGCGAAATTCAATTAAATCTACGCATTATGCACGATGCACCACGCGAATGGAGCAGGTTCCTCCCATGGAACTCTCCCATGCCTCCTCTCCCCGGTCATGCAGGAGCCCTGGCTGGAAAGGTGCTTCGAGTGGATTGTAAACAAATTGTCAAAAGTGCGCCGTCAGCAGGCGGCCAAGGATGGGGAGCAGGAGCTGAAGCTGGCTTCCATCGGGGGCTGGGGCACACGTCGCTCGGCGGTAAACGCCAGTTCATTATTAAAACTTTTAAAAGCAGATAAGTGCACAGACTGATAGAGATACCGAGCACTGATACCCACAACCTCCCCCGCACACCCGCTCCGTCACACACACGGTGGTTAGCAGAGGAGGCGGCGATAAGGATAAGCTCAGCAGGAGGCGGCCGCTTCCACGCTCCGGCCAGCTCCGGCGCGGGCGCCACTTCACCTCTAATTGAAACATTAAGTTGCACGTCACGTACGCGGTGTCAGACACTAGACGCCCGCTGGTGGCCGTGGGCTGCCCGGCGCCTAGGAGTATGCTAAAATTTGGCGCGCCAACCGCCGTTGCGGTTGCTTGGCTCTTACCTAGCCCGAGCGGGCACCAGCGGGCGATCCACTCAACGACGACTACGGGCAAACACTCAGCACTTTATTTTTTCCGTGTTGGCATTTTAAAAAGCATTTAAGCCAGCCAGCGAGGGGGGGGAGGAGGGGAAGCCGACCCGGGTCCTGGTTAAGTGTGTAAAGTGATTACGCCGGAAATTTGTTTGTCTATGATTCGGCATGCGTGCGGGTCGTGGATCTGAGTGGATCCCTGTCGTCCTTCGCAACCTGGTGACATCAGCCGGAGTTCGGGGCGAAGCAGCCAAGGCAAACGATAAGTTAATTGACATTTATGGGAGTCGCCTCATTGGCTGGAGCGGACCTCGGACAGGGCCTCCGGAACAAGTTGTTGCGCTCCCTGATCCAATCAGTCTTGATTGGCGGGGAGAGGCGAGTGGGCAATTAATGGCGGATCAGGGAATATTACGCGTCTTACTCCATTCAGAACCAACTACGACTGGGCAGCCTCCATGAAGGGTTCTCCCACTGCCCAGCAGGTTGTACCAGAAGAACAGAAGCGTGGCTATGCGATAGAGAGTCGACTCACCTTTGGAGGACCCTCAGCTTGGCTTCCAGCTCATTCGTGTAGCTCTCGAGGCTCTCGATGAGCTTCGCCTCGAGCAGCACGAACGAATGGAGAACTTTGAGAAGGAAAAGTGAAGCTGATGATGGCTGGGAATATATTTTGAGTATTAACATAATTTATCTTATTTCTTATCAATGGTAGATGCCCAGGTATGATCCAAGCTATGCCAAACTGCATGATTGGGCTCTTCCTGCAGAAATAACCTCAGGATGGGGTGTCCTGCCGGAGACACGGCCTCCTGAAGAGTTGCTGCCGCTCCCGTATCCACTTGTTGCAGACTGCGAAGCAAAGCATATATATATAGAAGGGACTGATCAGGGATAGTTCTGGTTGACTTACCCCACTTGGAGCCGACAATGACTGGACAGGCGGCGTGCAGCGTTCTTGTGTCGCCGTTTCCGTCGTGCCTGAGGTTGTACCAGACGACGGCGGTTCCTCTTTTGGGAAAGATGGCCCTCTCTATGTTGGGGAAGACCGTGGCTCCGCCTTGCTCCACGTCGGATAGCTGCAGGTGGGATCAGTTGAAAAGCTGAGGGATTAACTCATAAGCTCTAACTCACGTAAAACAGCACGGTTGCAATGCGATCGCCATTCAGTTGAGTCAGCGTCGGAGCCTGGAACAAGGATTGGTTAGGTTGCAAGCAGGCTATGGAGGGGGGATTCTCTACTCACGCTGGTGGAGTTGAAGAAGTCAAAGTGCTTGTCGTAGTGCCCGCCGAGGCCGTAGTTCATGACCTGCAACATCTCCGAGCCGTACAGATCGAAGCCCGTCATGTCAGTTATGCGCCGGTTCAGCCGAATCGTGAGCTCGTTCAGGCCGTCCAATAGCCAAGTCACCTTCGAGGTTCGTGTCTTGACTACGGTGTTGCGTCCGCTCTGCTGATTGAAGACGGTGGCGCGCTTCAGACGGGGCACGGCCAGGCTCTGCAGCTCGCTGATCTCGCTGGGATAGATCACGTCGTGATAAAGCACCATGTAGGGGTCCAGAGAAATCAGCTCCATCTTGAGCGGAGCCAGGCGCAAGAAGGCCGAGTTGCTGCTATTGTAGAGGCAGTGCAGCCGCGACTGCTTCGGGTAGAGGTCGCGGCAGCCGAGCTCGTATGGCTGCACAACTGGCACTGTGAACTGGGGAGAGAGAGAGAGGGGGGTGAGGCCCGAGAATTGTCGTGGATACGAAGATATTAATTCCGTAGAGTGCACCTACCGGCAGGGGGGAAACATTCGGCTGGGTTCTTATCAGCGTCTCGACTTCCGATTTTCGAAGAAGAAGTTTGAAATTATCTCTCTTGAGCGTGGCCGCCGTGCCGAGGACTTTCACGGCGTCGGCGTATCGATCTGTGGTACGACATGAGAATAATTAAACTGTAAATGGAAAACTTGCAAGCCGTTATCGGAGGGAACTAACTCATTTTGATAAGTGCCTCGGCGTATACGTGCAGCACCTCGGCCCGATCGAGCTGCAGGGGTTGCGGCAGAGACTCGTAAGCTCCATTGAGGCTGCCGATGGCCTGATATATCCACTGGGCCGCATAGCCGAAGGCCTGCTGGTCGTAGTGGTACTTGCCCAGGGCATACGTGTCCGGCGCACTCAAGCTCACGCTGGAAGAGGGACGAGGGGGAGGAAGTTATTCGGCGAGCCGATAGGGCCTTGCGGCTGCTACTTACTTGTACTTCTTGCCATTGAGCAGCCCCTGGACCATGTCGGGGATCTTTATGTTGTAGGTGACATGGATGCGGTGCAGGGCGCTGGCTGCCTCCTCGAGATCTGTGCTGGTGGGCAGCAGTTGGCTCTGCGCTTGAATGAACTCCACTCGCTGCCTGCCCACCGGCTGCTCCAGGTACAGTTGCCAGTGTCGCCAGTCTTCGTGCATGCGCCGGATGAGGGAGAAGGCGTTCAGCGGATTGGCCAGGTAGTGCTCGGTGTCGTCCAAGGCCTTGCTGCTCTCCTGGCGCATGCGATCCACGGAGCTGCGATATATCGCCACTCTATAGTGCTCGATCTATATGATCTGTCTCCGACTACCCACCTGCGTACTACTTTCAGCTTCGCCTCCAGCTCCTCCGCGTAGAGGCTGAGGTTCTCGATCAGCCTGCCCTCCAGCTGCAGCAGATCGACCATGCCGGCCACTGAGGTGGAATGACTCTGTTCGTTATCTTCGACCTGGCCGCCGGCCAGGCAGCAGGTGAGGGCTACGGCCAGCACGAGGGTCTGCCAAGCCGGTAAATGCATTTCGCGGGCCATCTTGGGGTGTCAGCGGACCAGATCCAACTGCCAGCGAGTTGGAGCACTTGCCGCCAAGTCGACATCGCGGCGAGATAAATGTTTAAAAATACGCATAGATGGCCAAAAGCGTTCGCCAACTGGAGAAGCACCCACTTCGTGCTCTCCGGCATTATTGCCATTTGTTTCCCCGACTGATAAGCGATTCGAAGCGACGCGACGCGGCGCAACACTTAATTAAACGCAGCAATGAGTCAATCAAGCACAGTGGGGCAAGCCCCCTCAAACCCGGGCAAACTTCTCCAAGAAGTCTATAGCTTGTCCATAGATCAGCCTTTGCCACGCAATCGATCTGCGTAATAGCCAGCTGGATAAGCCAGACACTCTCTCCCTGCTTTGTCACTCGAAGAAGAGTTTTCGCCGCAAGAAACTTCGGACGGTTCCACTGTGCGACACTAAGTTCTCGCTGCCAGCGCAGCTTAAAAAAGCTGAGCACGCGCATAGCTCGGAACAAGAAGAACTACCTGAATCGTCTGTGACACACAAAGCAATTACTTGACTTTCATTTCGGGAATGAAAGAGTTCAGCTATGGCACACAGAATGTGACCAGAAGAGCCCCCCTTATCACGGCCGGGCAGATAAGATTTCGTTGGCAGGTTTGTATCGAACACCGAAATATAGATGATCTGAGCAGATAATGCCAAAATGATGTGAACAGTTTCTGTTTCTCTTTTCCAATCACAGAATGGCTTGGGATTGTGATTATCTATATAAAATCTGTCACATTCGCTGACATTGCCTGGACGGCCTGCTTATCGGCCTCGGGCTGACATCGTAAGTACAATACAACAAAACATTCACATCGACAACAGCCGACAAATAACAGTAATATTTTTGATTGAAATTATGTCTAAATCGGAGGATGCGGAAGGCGCGAAAGGGAGACGACTACGGACTGAGAGCGAAAATAAATCAGCGCTCGACATATACGGGCAAACCATTAGGCAACTCGGGAAGGCTACGGATAAGCTGCGAGTGACGCCTACGTTCTATCCGGACAAGGAGAACGGCGAGATCGCCGGCACAGCTCGGCCCGTATCGTTCATATTGTACACATTGGAGCTGATCGGCCATTTGTTTTGCTGGACCTACCTCGTGATGGGACTCAAGATGGTTGACTTAAGCAGTTATCCGATGGATCAGGCCCTGATCGCCTACTCCGCGATGATCATCTTTTACACATTCCTGATGCTCACCATCGTCCAGAGCATCTGCATCTGCACGGGCTACACTCCCAGCATTATGTTGGAGCTTCTCAAGGCGACTATTGGATTCATTCTGTTCTTGGCCGCGTCCATTTCGTCCCAGTTGGAAGGCCAGCAAACCTTTTACGTGGTCGACTTTGCGGACAAAGTTTCTGGGGATACCGCCACGGACATCCATCCGTTTCATCCATTTTGCAATTATTTGAAGTACAAGTCGGTCTCGAGCTTGACCTGTAGCATCCTCTACCTGCTGCACGCAACTCTTCTGATCGACATCGAGCTCTCACATTATTACCAGCGCTCTTCAGAGCAAGGCTTCGTGCCCATCGAAATCTACGTTCTGGGCGAATTCATTCAACGGATTCTTGAGGAATGGAAATGGTTTCATATCTTCTGTTCGGTCGACAGCTTTGATGTATAATGATTCTTAGTCTTCGATAAATATTTGTAAAGTGATTCCAGTACGTCCTGTATTTTCAATTATCCTTCTGGACTTTCCGTCTTGCTTTCAATTATCCTCGGGGAAATGCTGTGAAATGATTTTCTCCATTAAAGATACTTTCACAGTTAGAGGGACATCTGGACAGGAATTTGACAATCTGTTATCTGCTTTGGCCATGAATGGTTCCATTGAAAGGCTTTGTGGAAAAGCTGAAAACCTTTTTGTATACAAAATAGCCGCACACACACGCAAGGCCCCGCCCACTTGTTGTGCAAAGGTATGACCGGCAGGGGCTTTAAATTTTGCACTTTTATGGGGGCTGGCCGGCGAGTGTTGGCTGCCAGCGGTTGTCATCCTGCAGCGGCATGTGTCCTGCCGTTGATATCGGCTTAACTTTGCCATAAAACTGTCAGCGTCACGCGTGTAGTGGACACGGGGCCGGCCGGGGCGGGCGGAGCGGTCGAATGAAATAAATTTTACAGCCAAATGGGCAGACTTTGGCCAAACAAAAAGGCCACTGAACGGCAGATGTGTGTGTGTGCGTGTGTGTGTGTCAGAGGCAAATCTAATGCGGACAACAAAAGCACCTGTGACCTGGAAAATGTCTCGTGGTCGCCCCCTCTGCCCCTCCGGCCGCCGCCTCCAGCTGGCCAGATTTAAGCCCAAAGCTGTTGACCAGCAGCACTTAAAGCCAGTCCCAGTCGCCCGTCTGGGCCGAGTGCAAATGTTTATTGTGCATGGCGTCGCCTTCAAATCCCCCCGCCCGATGTTCATCAATTAAGTGTCATCAATCATCAGTCGATATAGGCAAGAGCAGAGATATGGACAGCGGCGACGACAGGCAAACATGTCACGGTACAAACTGTCGCTTAACCTAAAATGCCCAAAAACCACGGAGATTATTTATTTTGGCCCCAGGCTTCGATTAGCCCCCATACAGGGCGTTCCGAGGAACTGCACCCGCCCACTGGGTGGGTGGCGGCACCTTTGGACGCATATCAATTTCAATCATGGCCCAGGATTTCGTTCGGACGGGCCGTAAAACTAAAGCGCTTGAATTACGAGTCGAAAGTTGGGCTGGTTTATGGGCTCGTTGGCGGATTCAAATCAAGTGGAAGAAGTGGAAGCGGAACGACTTGTAAGACAATGCCATTAACGGCGCCTGGCGGTGGCCGGGCGAATCTTTATGCCGCAATCTTCGCATTAGGAATCAATGTCGAGCGCGCTGCAGTTATGATTATTGCAGTTGTCAAAAGTTCTCTCCATACTCGCTCGCTCGAAGGATAATGGGCCGGGGCAGCCTTTGCCTCCGTCTCGGCTGGCCCGGGCTATCTGCTGGCTAGGTTTATGCAAATCCGAGGCGCTTTGGCGCTGGCAAACAGAAGTCCAAGTGGAGTAAATGTGGCCAAGGATCGCTAAAAAATGCTTATGACTTGTGTAAACAATTTGCGATTCGCAAGTCCAACAACCCTCAAGGATGATGGGCGCCCTTAGCGCGTAGGTATGCCGGTTGGCAGCTGTATCCAACTCCTCCGGCTGGATCTGGCGAGCAGTATGGAAAATATTTTATGGACCTTGGGCGCAAAAGTAACTTTGTGTCTTGGGCGATAAGCGAAGTTTGCGTATGTGACTTCCGTTTGTCCTTGCGTGTCCTTTCGCATACGAGCGGCCCCGAGCAGCATGTGTCCTGTCCTGTTTGCCTTCGCAGAATTTTTATGCATTTTCTTAGCGGCCATTTTTATGCCCGCACACGTTTTCCATTAGACGTCAAGGGCTGCCATTTCCGCGTGCTCCTGTTTGATTTTCGCCTCGAAAGGATGCGTATCGAGGCGTCCAATTGAAACTGGGTCAACTGCCGCCAAGCTGATGCCGCCAACTGTCCTGACTGCAGCCCATTAATCACATTCCCAATCACGCCCTCGGCGCTCGCTCGATTTGCATTCGCTCTTAATACAATTATCATGTTCGAACAATTATTCTTTGTTAAGCGAGAGTTCTTCCTCTTCTAATTGAAACGGTAAAAGCGGCATTAATCTTCATAAGGTTGACAACTTCATTAGAATAGCGGCAAAAACAAACACGGCAATCGATTGCCGAGCCCGCTAACGCTCAACGCTTAGCCAAGCGCCCCTCGCCCCATCTCCCCTTCGCTCTCCTGCCCCCTCTCTCCCTCTCTCTCTCTGTCTCGCTCTCGCCCGCTGGCGTGCTAATTAAAAATGTAACACACATACACACGCAGAGAACTTAAAACCGCTCGCAATTTATCAAAGGCATAAAGCCGAGAGTTTTTATGCCGCGGATATAATTTTTTAGCAAGGCGCTGAAGCGCGGCGCGTATAATGTGCATAATTTCTATGCTGAATGCAGACGCAGGGCCCCCAGCCGGAGGGGGGACAGTCGGGGCCAGCCGGTGTCCGACCTTTGCAGCAGCTCCAGCCGCAACAACATCGGCTGGCACAAACATGGCGTCAGTTTTTGGCAAACTGTTGCCGGGAGAGGGGGGTAGGGGAGTGGAGGGAGGGGGCGAACAAAAGAGGTACACGCGAAAATAAAACCTATTACCGGAATCATAATTATCTTTTATGGCCGCGTCTGTCATGACGACATTATGGCCAGCACGGCGCGGCCTTCTGGCCCGGCCAAAGCCGCGCCGACACGTAGCAATAAAAAACCGCGAAATGCGGCCAAGTAGCAGGAAAATGAAGCAAGTGCGAGCGGGTGCATCCGACTGCGGCATGCCCGTTCGCAGTCGCATCACAGATAGTTGAGAGCGAGGAGGAGAGAGGGAGGGAGAGGGAGAGGGCTAGGGGTGCTCTCAGCGTCGACCTTGCTGAAAGCTTATATGCAGGATTTGCCAGGGATTACAGAGTATTAAAAACATAAATTACGCACACACACACACACACCCGGCCGCACACCCAGGCAACTGGCAAAGGTAGCTCCGGGCGGGGCCAGAACAAGTCATGGAGTCGGCATAATATCGCGCTTATTTTCATTACGCGACGGTCGCTGGGGCTGGGGCGGGCGGGTGCCAGTAGGCGGGGGTCAGGCAGCTGTCGCCCGCGACGCCAAAACAGGTGTTTTCTAATTTATTGAAACAGCCCGGCTGCCCCGCACACAAACGCAGCCAGCCTGCCAGCTCCTGCCTGTTGTCCTGCTCGGTTTGACTTTGAGTTATTAAAAGTGCGGCGGGGCGGGGGCGGGGAAGGGGGGCGGCCGACTGTCTGCGGCTGGCAGACAAATCAAAGTGCCGCGCGACGCTTGTCATGTGTTTTTCAATTTCTAATATTTCACGCTGCATCTAATGCTAATGCCGGCAGGGGAAGGCGGGAGGGCGGCGGCATTAGACGGGCCATTGTTCTGCACTTGCAGCAAATTATGCGAGACACGTTGCTGAGGGTCTGGCAGTTCTTTCATTTGCGGCCGAGGTGTGCCTGAGGTGCTGCTCTCACACACACACACACACTCGCAGGGCTCTACGTGTGATAATTCCGAGCGCCGAGAAAAGTTTTCATAAAAATCGCCGAAGGCCAAGTGTGTGGCATGCCCCATCGCTGGCTCCGTCTCTGGCAAAGTGCGCAGTGCACGTGCTCGTCCTTTGTGCCGTTGTTGTAATTGGTGTTTGCCCGTTGACAGGACACTTCAACTATTGTTGTGGCTCCCCTCCAGCCCCTGCTTAATTCGGCATGAAATTGGTTTGCATTATTATTTTGCAGTCGCGCCCGAGCCCGCGCCCGAGGCGCATCGGCAACACCTCAGCACACACACAGTGCCAACTGTCAGCGGCAGTGGCTTAAAGCGAGCTTTAAGTATGCCCACACACACCCACACACACACACGCACACACCGAGCTGCAACATCATAATTCTAGAGCAAAGTTTGCTTTGATGCTGCGCGCTGCTTTAATTAAAAACCGCGCGCTCTGAGTAACTAGCACTTGATTAATTTTTGGTTGCACGCAAAAGTAACGCGGGTGAAAAAAAAACAAACACACACACCCTGCCACACCCACGCACAGCAACAAATCGCTGGCGAGCTGCTGGGCGACTCGGGCCAAAAAAAAAATATGTGGCAAAAAAAGGATGCGAATTAATTATGTCCATGCCGCGCTGCTGGTGGCGCCTCGTACTTTACGTTATCAACGCGTGCTCTGCATACGTGAGCACACCCACACACACACACACAGACGCCGGGGCAGAGCATGCTGCGTGGGCGGGCTGAGTTTGCATTGCTTTGATATTGAATTTTTAGCAAA
>JABVZY010000278.1:3059036-3069491 GCA_020883555.1 Drosophila nannoptera | reverse complement strand
GATTTATCGCGTACTGTTATAGAAATGCGTTTACTACATTTATAAAAAAAAATTGAAAGTAATATCTGATAATGGCAAAAGGTTGGATCGCGAAGGGATTCAACGGTAAAAATAATTAAAGTAATGCAAAATCTACTATAACTTGTGGGCATCCATTTATCCATTTAGAGATTGTAATTGAAGACAACATACTTATTGAAACAAGACAACAAAAAAGTGAAAAAGAAAAATAAAAATATATACAAAAATTAATTTAACGGTGTTTGTCCGCATAAATCAGAGCAATCAATGGAAGGGGCAAAAAATTGAAATTAATTGAACATCGTCAATTCGACAGGCCAACTGAAAGTCAAGGCATACCGTAAGCATGGATACCCTTCGCTCCATATTTATAGCCCGAAGTAGTAGGTAATACCCAGAGCTCAATGGAAAATCAGAAGTCAGCTGGGCTTGGAATCAAGAGAATTCCAGAGAACAGAGACTGATTAGATGCGGCTTTGGTTGGCTGCACGCCAAGGCGTCGGCTGTGGGAGAGTGCTCGGGCACTCTTTGTTAGGGTATAGACGCGCATAGTTGTTAGCCTCGTTCGCATTTCATACAATCAAACGGTGTCAATATTTCTAACTAAATTTCAGTTATTATATGCCTAGATATGCAGCTCAGTCATAAATAATTCAGTAGCCAGACGGGCGTCTCTCCCTCTCCCTCTCCCGCTCTCGCTCTCTCTATCACATTTTGGTCGCCATTCAAATACTTCTCTCCTGGCGGCAGCGGCAACCAGTTGGACAAGCACTCTTCGCAGATCGGAACGAGTTTGCTGTGTAAATCGATTGCTGCTTTTAAGGTACCCGGGGCAATAAAGCCGCTTCGAGTGCGATTTCCGAAAAAAAAGTGGGCGAAAAAAAAGAAAAACATATGTATTCATAAATACCAGCACGGCAGATATGCGCCTATCAGAACGGGCCACAGTCAGAACGGTGCAGGCAAACGGCTTGGGTTGTGCGGTGCCAGAAGATCATGGACTTCGATGCGATTCTGGCCAAGTGCGGCAACAGCCATCGCTACCAGTACCTGCTGCTGGGGCTCTACGGCTTTCTCATGGTGGTCGTGTCGATGCACTACTTCTCCCAGAACGTGATCAGCTTCGTGCCCGACCACTGGTGCTATCACGAGCAGCTGGAGAATCGCAGCTTGGCCGAAATCGAGGCCATCTATAGCCAGTTCCCGAATCCCTCGTGCACGCGCCTCGCGACGATCGGGTCTGGGCCGGATGGCCGGAATGCGACTGTCAGCGAGGAGCGCTGCGATCGCTGGATCTATGACTACGACTTCGGTTTCAGGAGCATGAACATCGAGGTACGTCCGATCCCAATCCCATTCGAGCTTGAATTCCCACTTGCCGCCCCTTCAGCTCAACTGGGTGTGCGATGAGGCGTACAAGGCGCGCGTCGGCCAATCCCTGTTCTTCGTGGGCTCCATGTGCGGCACTCTGATCTTCGGCCTGTTGGGCGATCGCATCGGTCGCGTCAAGGCTGTCATTCTGGCCAATTGGTGCGGCTTCCTCGGCGACTTCTCGACCATCTTCACGGGCAGTCTGACCGCCTTCACCGTAACACGTTTCATTTCAGGCCTGGCCGCCGATGCGAACTCGTACCTCATGTATATACTGGGTATGCAAATGCATTGGCCTTGGCCGGCGAACTGATTGACGATTAAAATTCCGCCCAACAGTTATCGAATATGTCTCGCCGTCTTTGCGCAACGTCGGCCTGAACGTGGTCATGGGCGTGTTTTACTCGGTGGGCTTGATCGGATCCTCTTGGCTGGCCGTGCTGGTGGGCAACTGGCGGCTGTTTCTGGCCTGCTCCTCGCTGCCGCTGCTCCTGGTCACGCTGTTCTACTTCCTGGTGCAGGAGAGCGCCCAGTGGCTGGTCACCCGCAACGACATCGACGGCGCCGTGACGCGTTTGCGGCGCGTGGCCGCAATCAATCGACGCGAGGTCAACGACAAGGACTTCAAGGACTTCGCCAGCTACTGCCAGCTGCACTATCGCCAGACAGTCGTCGCCGCGTCCGAGCAGCCGCAGGCCAAGCTGCTTGACATGCTGAGGACGCCGCGCATGCGCAGCAGCGCGATCAAAATCCTGCTCGTCTTGTAAGCCCGACAGACTTCCTGGCGGCCCCAGGTGATAGCCGATCTATAGCCGATTTTCTTTCAGCATCATCGTGGTGCCCTGCTACAACACGATCGCCCGCAACGTGGAGGGCCTGGGCATATCGCCGTTCATCATGTTCTCGCTGAACGCCCTGATGCTGCCGCCCGCGGGCTACGTGCAGGGACTGCTGCAGGATGTGGCGGGACGCAAGGCGACGGCCGTCAGCTGGATGCTCATCACGGGCGTGTTCGCCGCGGCCGCGGGTCTCGTCTTGGTGCTGGGAAACAAGAGCAATGTGATCCTCCTGGTGGGCCTGACGCTCGTCGCCCGCTTCGGCGTCTCGATAGCTGACGGCGTCAGCTCCCAGCTCTGCACCGAGCTGATTCCCACCTGCGTGCGTGGCCGTGGCGTGGCCGTGGCCCATGTCGCCGGCTTCGCGGCCTCCTTCCTGTCGCCCTACATTCTGCACATGCGCACGTATGCCAAGGCGGCGCCCTCGATCATCACCGGCCTGCTCTTCCTCTCCGGAGCGTATGTCTGCCTGCTGCTGCCCGAGACGCGGCACCGCAAGCTGCCCGTGTCGCTGGCCGAGGGCGAGGAGTTCGGCAACGGCGAGAGAATGTTCGATTTTCTGCGGCAGCTACAAAAGCCCGATCCCGCTGAAGAGGAGCTCGAAGTGGAATTGAAAGCCAAAGGCATCGATAAATAATTATGGCTCTCTATTGCCAGATCCAATTGCTACTAGGGACTCTTCATATTGAGATCCTTACAGAAGGATATTTAGCATTTACAGGGAAAGTTCTTTCGGGTAGATAGTCCCAAGTGGACCCCTTTAGACAGTTCCCTCTGTACTCCTCTCTTCAGAGCAAATGCCAATCCTATCCCGATGATCATGATCAATGATCATCAGTAAATTAACTATATATACACATGTCTATATCCACAATTCAGTAAGAGACAATTATTACTATTTTTATTATTATAATGGCTGCTGAGAATCGCATAGAAGAGCAGCTGTATGCTCTTATAAATTCCTTTCGAATAAAAGCAAATTACATCGAGTTCTCCATAAGCGAATAAGAGCCAAGATGCGATTAGCTATGGGGGAGCATATTTACTAAAGCTATCATCATCATTATCTCAGCTAATCGTAGTGTTCGACTGGTGGCAATGAGAAGCGTGATCAAATTAAGAGAGCCCCTGCCACCGATAAATAATGCTAATAGTATTATGAACTGGTCGAATCGGGCTGATAGAGCGCTTATCAGTCAAGGAAAGCCCAGAGAGCAGTTCCAGTTAGAGTGCAGCGCACTCGCTTGCCAGACGCGGGCTCATCAGCTGCTTTCGGAAACCGCTCTTGGCTGCGCGGCAAAGAGGCCGCCGGCGCTCACGTCGGCTGGCAGTACGTGCGTGGCATCGAGCGGGAGCTGACGAGCGTTTCGCGCCTGGCCCCAAGTGAACACCAAACGCACCCGCAAACGACACAAAGAGAGAGAGGGAGAGGGAGAGAGAGAGAGAACTGGCCATGGATTTCGACGAGATTCTGGCCAAGTGCGGCAACAGCCATCGGTATCAGTATCTGCTGCTGGGGCTCTATAGCTTCCTCATGTTCGTCGCATCGATGCACACCTTCTCCCAGAGCGTGATCGGCTTCGTGCCGAAGCATTGGTGCTACCACGAGCAGCTGGAGAATCGCAGCTTGGCCGAAATCGAGGCCATCTACAATCAGTTCGCGAATCCCTCGTGCACGCGTCTCGCGACGATCGGGTCTGGGTCGGATGGCCGGAATGCGACTGTCAGCGGGGAGCGCTGCGATCGCTGGATCTATGAATATGACTTTGGATTCCGGAGTATGAATTCGGACGTAAGTTTTGCATAGTGTTATTGCCACTTTGAATAGGTTTATCTTATCTGGTCTCTGCAGCTTAACTGGGTCTGCGATGAGGCCTATAAAGTGCCCGTGGGACAATCGTTCTTCTTCGTGGGCTCCATGTGCGGCACGCTCATCTTTGGCTTTCTGGGTGATAAAATAGGCCGGATTAAGGCGGCTATTTTGGCCAACTGGTGCGGCTTTCTGGGCGACTTCGCAACTATCTTTGCCAACAGTCTGACAACCTTCTCGACGGCGCGGTTTGTTTCGGGTCTCGCCGATGACACCAACACGTATCTTATGTACATACTCTGTGAGTTCCACTCTAATCCGACCTGCTCTAATTGCCTTTCTAAGCAATGGACTTATCTCTCGCAGCTCTCGAATATCTATCGCCCGCGCTCCGGAATGCTGGTCTGAGCATTAGTATGGGCATGTTCTACAGCCTGGGCATGATCAGCGCCTGTGGCTTGGCCGTGTTGGTGGGCCATTGGCGGCTGTTCATGATGTGCTCCTCGCTGCCGCTGCTCCTGGTCACCGTCTTCTACTTCCTGGTGCAGGAGAGTGCCCAGTGGCTGATCACCCGCAACGATGTCGATGGCGCCGTGAAGCGGCTGAAGCGCGTGGCTAGGATGAATGGCAGGCATGTGCCGGAGGACGATTTCAATGCCTTCCGCGACTACTGCGCGAAGAGAGCGCAGGAGTCCAATGAGAACCAGGACAGTTTGATTGATATATTCAAGCTGCCGCACCTGCGCAGGAACATGGCCATAATGCTCATCGCATTGTGAGTAGAAGAGAGCAAAATCCTTCCTGAGTATCTAGACTGAATAGCTTCATCTTCTTCCAGCACAATCGTAACGATCTGCTATAATACGCTGTCGCGCAATGTGGAGGGCCTGGGCATATCGCCGTTCATAATGTTCTCCTTGGCCGCCTTGACGCTGCCGCCCTCTAGTCTAGTTACGGCCGATATCCTGAAACGGATCGGCCGCAAGGCTGCTTCGGTGCTGACAATGCTGTTCACGGGACTGTTTGCAGCCGCCAGCGGAGTAGCCTTGTCCATCTGGCAGCACCCCAGCACGCTGGTATTGATCTCCTTGGCGATGGCCTCGCGATTCGGCCTGGCGATCTGCTTTGGCTCCACCCTGTTGTTCTCCGCAGAGCTGGTGCCCACCTGCATGCGCTCGCGCGGCCTCAGCCTGGCCCATGTGACTGGCGCCGCTGCCTCCCTGCTCTCGCCCTACATCCTGCATCTGGGCACATCCTACAGAGCGGCGCCCTCGATCATACTGTGCCTCCTGTTCCTGCTGGGTGCATACTTCTGCCTGCACCTGCCCGAGACGCACAATCGCAAGCTGCCCATCTCGCTGGCCGACGGCGAACAATTTGGCCGGAAGGATCGCATGTTTGACTTCTTGAGGCGAAAAAAACGGGATTGTCCAGCGGAAGTGAAGGAGAGATCCCATGTTGAGGAGCGTCTCATTGCAGCGTCATGATGTCTAGATGATGCTCAGTCGACACTGTTGTACCTACTATAGAGAATGTGGAATTGTTAGGCTCGATTCGGTCAGTTTGGATCAAGCTGGAGAGCCGAAAGATGAGCAATTAATTAGCGAACGAATTCGTCAATTTAAGTTAATTTAACACCCTGATGTGCTTAACAAATCAACAGAGAAATAGAATCGATAAAAATAGTTTATATTTAGCATATTCCGCATATCTCCGAGCTCATAAGTTAGCTCATCACAAAGAATTTAATCGCCTCTCACAGAGTGTGCTTGTTGCAAATAATCTTGTACTCTAATTGTATTAACTATTGCTCTTAAGTAGAGATATATGTGTTTTCAATGAAGATAAAACGACGAAAATTAAAGCATGTTTTCAAATTATATCCAAGTTTGTAATGCGTGCTGTCCGTCTCCCTCTCTCTCTCTCTTTCGGACGCGGCGTCTTTGCGTACAACTATTAATATCGCGCGCTGCGTCTGCCGAGTATAAGAGCGGCCGTATAAGAAGGGCCGATTGAGAGCGGCCGTATGAGAGTGGAATACCACGAGCGCACGCTTGCCTAATGTGTATACAAAAAGTAACAGTTATATCTGCATTGTGTTATACAAGTGCCAAACAATGTTATACAGTGAAGCCCGACTGTGGCTATCCAATGTCTCATCCACTCAGGCGACATGTAAATGCAGAATTTGATGCTCGAGAGCTGATTTGAAATTCTTGAATGTAATGTATTGTTGATTATTATTGTATGAAAATGGGTGTGTGCGTGTGTGTGAGTGCGTGAAATGAACTTTGTAGTAATTATTGCAAGTGTGTTGATCGAATTATGCATGTAGGCCGCGAGAGCGCAGCGCTTCAGACAAACGCCGGCGTCTCTCTTTAGATTAACGCGAACGAGCAAATTCACTTAAATAAGCGAACATTTGATTTGTGACGGACGGACCGACTCGAGACGGCAGTGTGATAAGCGAGCGAAACAATCTTATCGGATTCGGAATGAAACTAAAACTGCGGCGGAGCACTCTGTACAAATCTGTTTACTGGGGGGTGGGCCAACACTCGGCTCGGCCCGACCGAACGGCATTTAGTCTAAATAGAATCTCTGGCCGAGCAGAGCGAATCGTCTGCCGCAAATGGATTTTGATAGAATTCTGGAGAGGTGCGGCGACGCAGGCCGCTATCAGTATCTCATGCTGCTGTTGCTGGGATACATCGCCTTCACGACAACCGTGCACTACTACTCGCAGAACATAATTGGGTTTGTGCCGCAGCACTGGTGCTATCACGAGGAGCTGGCCGCGCGCCGATTGCCGCACGAGCAGATTGCCGCCATCTACGCGCCCTTTGGCAAGGCCGCATCTTGCACGCGACTCGATCGGATCGAGGAGCACGACGGCGTCTTCGATGTGACCGTGAGCAATGCGAGCTGCACACGCTGGATATATAAGTATGACCATGGATTCCGCAGCATGAATGCCGAAGTAAGCGATGGCCACGATTGCCGAGGCAAGTTGAGATTTGGGGCTCATCCGAAGGGCGCTCATTTCAGCTGAACTGGGTCTGCGAGAACGCGTACAAGGCACGCATAGGCCAGTCGCTCTTCTTCTTGGGCTCGCTCATCGGCACGTTTCTGTTCGGCATGCTGGGCGATCGCATGGGTCGCGTGCGGGCCGTCATCTTGGCCAATCAGTGCGGCTTTGTGGGCGACTTTCTGACCACGTACGCCTCGAGTGTGGCACAGTTCAGCGCGTTCCGCTGCATCTCCGGTCTGGCTGCAACAGCCAACTATTATCTGATGTTTATTCTGGGTAAGCATGGCGTATCAGCTCATCGCTTCCCTTATCAGCTCGACCGCTTCAACCGTTCCTCTCGTCTGCCAGCCCTAGAGTTTCTTGCGCCAAAGCTGAGGAATGTGGCCATCACCGGCACCGTGGGCCTCTGCTGTTGTCTGGCCGGACTCGTGGCGCCCTGGCTGTCGGTCTTGGCTGGCAACTGGCGCATCTACCTGACGTTCTCCGCGCTGCTGCAGCTCGTCGTGGCGCTCTTCTACTTCGTGGTGCAGGAGAGCGCCCAGTGGCTGATCACGCGCAACAAT
Source organism: Drosophila nannoptera (assembly GCA_020883555.1). Classification (NCBI taxonomy): domain Eukaryota; kingdom Metazoa; phylum Arthropoda; class Insecta; order Diptera; family Drosophilidae; genus Drosophila; species Drosophila nannoptera. The sequence continues at coordinate 3,061,859 of JABVZY010000278.1, read as the reverse complement.
GTGGAGGGCGCCATCGCCGGACTGAAGCACATTGCGCACTTCAACGGCCGCCAGGTGGCGCCCTCGGACTTCGAGGCCTTCCGGCAGCACTGCGCGTCCAAGCGCAAGCAGGACAGCCAGCAGCAGAAGGCCAGCTTCTTCGACCTGCTGCGCACGCCACGCCTGCGCAAGACAGCGCTGACTGTGATCTTCACCTTGTGAGTCCTTGTGAGTCCTGCTCTCGCCAATCCGCTAACTTCCGCACACCCACAGCATGCTGATATCGCTGAGCTTCAACACGATCTCGCGCAACGTGGAGGGCCTGGGTTTGTCGCCGTTTGTGGTATTCTCCCTCTTCGCCATGGTGGTGCTGCCCTCGGGCTTCCTGCAAGGACTGCTGCAGAGTCGGCTGGGCCGCAAGGCCACCAGCTTCCTGGCTCTGTTCATCACCAGCCTGCTGTCCTGCGCCTTGGGCGTCGCGCTGTCGTACGAGGGCGCCCAATTGAACGCCAGCCTGCTGCTGGCCTTCGCCCTGCCCACTCGGCTGGGCATCTCCATGTGCTACACCACCTTCTCGCAGTACGCGTCTGAGCTGTTCCCCACGTGTGTTCGCTCCCGGGGCATTGCCACCGCGCACTTGGCCGCAGCGGCCGCTTCTGTTACGTCGCCCTATCTAATTCACCTGGGCACCATATTCGCGGCCAGCCCGCCCTTCATTCTCACTGCGGTGGTTCTGACTGCCGCGATGTGTGCCCTGCTCTTGCCGGAAACGAATAACAGGTGAGTGGAGCCATGGCGGCACTTGAGCCGAACACCTGAGTCAACGCAACTTTTGGGCTGTGCAGGCAATTGCCCATTACGCTGGAGGATGGCGAAGCCTTTGGCAGGGACGAGTCGATGCTGGTCTTCGATTGCTGGCGGCCGCGGGACGACGATGTGGCCAAGCAGCCGGCGGAGGAGCTGAAGCTGAATGCACTCAACGGCACGCGCCGAGCCGCTGGGGCGGGAGCGGAAATGGAAACAGAAACGGAGGCGGAAGCGGAAGTGGAAGGAGCAGAGCATGCCATGCCGGAAGCGAATACTTAAACGAACCCCCGCCCACGCCCCTGTACATACATGCAATACAATACAAATCGAGAGTACTATATATATAGATAAAGAAAACACAGATACGTCTTAGTTCCGAAAGTTGTCAGTAGATGAGAAATTTATTCGATTGATTCTGGGTCACAGTGTTCAACATAATTATACTCTAGTTCTCTATATATACACAGGTGTGCATACAAGTTGCTGTGTGAGTGTGTGAGTGTGTGTGTGTACTTAGGGTCCATTGATTTAGTGAACTACGAAAAGTTTTACAAACTATAAAAGAGCCCGGCTTAAAACTGCGAATGGCCGGAAAGAAGAGTGGAGGGGCTTTGACCGTAATCTTCGTGGGAAATGTATATATTATAGCTATATGTATATTTGTTTTTATTCTCGACTAACTTGGCTGCGAACAGGTAGGTACACCAATCATGCCCGCGACACCTCCCTTCTCCAAAGGAGAAGCTCCTGCAAAAAACAGCTCGAAATGGAGCTTCGCATTCAATACGAATGTTTGATCATCAAAAGCACAGACCTAACCCTAAGAAATGCCTAATAGTTGGCATCCATCAGAAGCCCTCCCCGTTCCCTACCAAATCGAGCCAATATTACACCTAAAGTACTTTTCATCACATCAGTTTCAGGAATGGAACAAAACTCTTTTCTAATTCCAAATCCCAATTCTGGGTCATAAAAGTTTTCTTCGTCTTCTCCTTCTTCTTCTTGGTTTATATTAACGCAACGTATTTTGGGCGAATATAGCCCTAATGAAATATATATATATATATTTATGTGTGTGTGTGTGTATGTATATACTTTATCTGATTGATTTGTTTCAAGTTCTTGTTTGCTTTTGCTTTCTTCACGTCTTACAAGCTAGACTTGAGCACTCTCTGCAATTGCCGTCAAATGCTACGTAAATCTGTATTACTGATATATATATATAGGTATATATATTTAGTGTGTTATGCGCTACTTGTCCTGTGTCAATCGGAAAGGAGCCGCTCTTGGGCTCATGTATTTGATATCTCTATATAAATAGGTATATACTAGTTCACAATAGTTCAGTTTGAAAGTTCAAAAAATGCGTAAACGGTAAATGGTAAACAGTAAACGGTAAACAGTAAACGGTAAACGGTAAACGGTAAACGGTAAAAAGGTAAAAAGACTTCTCATGATTTGTTTGAGTACTCCAGAGTAAATACGTGGAGTGAATAGCACCATGCGAGTGAGTAGTAAGTGTGAATACAGATCGATTAGTCGAATGTACATAGCTGTAAATTGTTAGAACACAATTCACGTCATTTGTAGAGTTCTTGGTTAGAGTTACGAGTTACATTTAGAATAGGTTTGATCCTGGGAAACCAGACTTAAATGTAAAAAAATATATATATATGAATATCATCTGAGTACTACATCGAAAATGGAGTTAGAAACAAACTACGTTAGGTTCGTCAACAATTTGGCTTGCTTTCAGCCATTTCGCATATTAACACATTAATTGTCATTATCATTATCGTTATCATTATCATAATTATTATTATTTTCATTGGGCTTTTCGCTTCTAATAGCTTGTGTCAGGGATTGTTGTAGGTGTTCTTCATCTCTAATTTGCCACTAAATACCATTCATTATTGTTTGAGTTGGAGTTATCATGGGATGTCTGTGTTGGGGATGGGTTTATGTCCATATCAATGTACTTATGTATAACTATCGCAATATCATTTTACAGCAGGCCGTTAAGTCCCTATGGGGTAC
>JABVZY010000278.1:3034102-3044852 GCA_020883555.1 Drosophila nannoptera | reverse complement strand
GAGGCGGCCAAGTGCTCGTCCTGCTCAAGCAGCGGCGCGCCCGTGTGCTCCAGCTGCCAGTTGTGGTAGGTGGCCATTGGCACGGGTATGGGCACGGGCACGGGAATGGGCACATACTGAGGCTGCTGGTTGCCGGCAGCCCCGTTGCAGCTGCATCTGCTGGACGAGTGGCTGTGATTGTGGGCGTTGTTGTGGTGGTGGTGCTGGTAGTGGTGGTGGCTCTTCAGGAAGCGCGTCTTGATGCGAGCCTTCATGCTGAGCGGCAATGTGGGCGCCGGCGTCGACGGCGTCTGATTCTGGTCGGAGCTGGTCTGGGAGCTGGTCTCGGCCAGCATGTGCGGCTCCTCGTCGGTGCCGGTGTCGCTCTCGCGTATCTTGGAGCAGTAGCTGCGCAGCAGCTGCTGGCGGCGCTGCAGCAAGGGCGAGTCGCTGTCGCTGGACCGGCGACGCGGGCGAGGCGGCGGCGTCGGCGTTGTGGACGCCATCGAGCTGGCGTAGGCAATCATGGTCGTGGTCGTTGTGGTGGTGGCTGCTATCATCGACGGCTCAAAGTAATCCCAGTCACAGTCCTCCACGTTGCTCACAATGCTGTGGCATTGGTGTGTGGAGGTGCAAGAGGAACTGGATCCTGTGTCCGTATCGTTCTCGTTCTCGTTCTCGTCGTGGTCGTCCGCCTCCTCCTCGTCGTCCTCTTCCTCCTCTTTGCACGACGATGAAGAGTCAGAGTTTATGAAAACGAGTTTGAACTCATCCGCCTCGACACTGTACTGCGACTGACCCGGCGCACCCGCTGCGCTGCACCTGAACTCCAGCTCCGATGACGACGACGTTTCCATGGCGTCGCCGCTGCCGTCACCGGAAGCACCAGCTGCCAGCTGCGAGCCTGCGAATTGATAGGGTGGGTTTTTTTTTTCTCTTCTCTTTTTCTGCTTTGGACGCAATTGAAATGACGTTGACCAACACCACGCACAGGGCGACAATGGGAAATACTGGTTCGTTGCAGGTGAAATACTGGTTTCTCTGAGCACGTTTAATGAGTAATTAATGCACCACCTTCACCACCAGGCATTAGTGCAGACTACGAGTGGTTAGATCACAATGTTTTACATTGATGACGGACTTTAGCCGCGATTAGTTAGAAGTGTTACTTAATTACATTATTGTTAGCACAGTCTGTTTGTGGGGAGTGTATTAATTGGTTGAGCACACTTGCATATACAACCGTTAGACACATTAGCCAAATTATTTGTTACACTTACACAAAGCACCTTGAGTTAGAGACGTACTTAATATATTTCAGCTAGCGTGTGAGTATCAACCGATTCCCCTCACCAGCCCTATCAAATCCGCTCTCTCCCACTCTACTCCCAGGACTCCCACCATTTGGTCTCATGAGTCGAGTTTCACACCTATGCCAATATTTGGATTGATCTTAAGGAAATGGCCTGCATTCTTGACTTTTCCTCTGAGTTGGCGAAAACTATCCCAAGTGCCAGTGTGCTGGACCCTCTCAGCTGGCCCAGGAGAGAAAACACGAGGAAGAGTATTTGTGTTGCGTTCTCATCTTTAATAGTCAAGCTAATGCACATCTCAGCTTGATTGAGGGAAACGCTTTCAAGGCGTTATCCTTTGGCCTCGAAGCCTTTCGTGCGGCAACGACAGCTCGTTGGATAAATTCATTGTGTTTGCGCAAACAAAACGTTGGGAAATGCATGAATGTCGGACATGCTGCTGGCAGACGAAAAACAAATATTTGGGAAACGTTCACTTTGGCTCGGCTCCCACTCTCCCACTTCATGCCACTTTCTTCTCTCTCTCTCTTAAACACATATCTTGCAGAATGTCTCATACAGGCACATGTGCACGCACACACACGTGCATATCAAAAGATTAACGGAAAATTTTTGACAGCTAGCCCCAAGAAGGCAAGCGCCGAACTCGACTCAATGCGGGGGCGCAAATTTCCCGGCTCGCCGTTTGCGAATGAATTCTTGAACGCATCGCCCGTCCCCTGGCGAATCGCAAACAAACAGAAAATTAAAACAAAACAAAGAGCGGCGAAAACGTTACGGAGAAATACGTTTCTATTGTTGAAAAATACGCGCAGGCGAATGCGTGGGCGTCAGTGGGTGGAAGGTGTATGTCGTCGGTGTGCGTGTGTGTGTGTGTATTGTGATTATATTTCTGTTATGGGCTATTTATGAGTTCGCTGCTTTTTAAGGTCATCTCCGCTGCACCATAAAAACTTAAATTCTCGCCATGAAAAAAACATTAATAACAATGGATGCAGTACAGTAAGCTCTAAAACAAATGCGATAAAATCGATAATCTTCAACTAGTTCCATTTTTTGTGTGCTAAAACAGAAGCATTGAAAATTTAAATTCCCCCGAAGAAGAAGCAGCCTTCATGCGGATGAGTTTAAACAAACAATAATACCCATTTTGGTGGAGAGATTCGCTATAAAATATCCTTCTGATATTTGTGTAAAACGGGATTTTTTTCGCGTAAGTCCCCGAACAATATTTGCCTTTAAGATAACATTGTTTTAAATGGGTATTTTCGGAATTCCCTTCCATTGTAGAAAGTTTTGAAGAAGAAAAACATTGCATACTTTTAGGCACCAGCTAAAATATAAGTTTCGCAGCTCATCAGAAAATGCTGCATTTAATTATGCGCAGCTACTTGAAAGCCAACACAAAGACATTTAGCTTATAAAACCGAGTGATAAAGGCAATGATGACCCACATCAAGTACAGGTATCTACCGAAGCCCCCGCCACCGTGCCGCATTATTAATTCGTGCGTAAAATTAAATGTAAAGCGATGCTCAGCGAACAAGTTGGGTTGTTAGACACAGGTCACCAGCACCGTTAACGCACACACACACACACAGACACATATTTCTATGAGTACAAACTACATAATTTAATAATAGTCACTAGAGAAGCTGGTGATTAGGACTCACCTTCCTCGGCCTTCTCCTTCTCCTTCTCCTTGCGCCGCTGCAGCACCACCTTCTTGAAGACAACGGCTGCCGCCTCCACTGCATTCTGCAGCTCCTGCTCACCCAACGTGCTGGTGTGCTGCAAGAGTTCAAGCAACAGCATCAGTTGCGGCTCAAAATGGGAGGGATGGGACAATTATTTGGTACGGCACTTACGGCTGCTGCTGCTGCGGCACCGGCTGCTGTGTTGTCGTTGGCCTCGCTGTTGCCGGCGTCGAGGGCCTTCTCGTTCGCTGGGTCTTTGGCCTGATCATTCTCCTGGGCTGGGACTGTTTTAACGGGAATTGTTGTTTGTTTTTTCATGCGATTGGATAAGTCAGAGTTCTGGTGCTTAAGCAGTTCGTGGAAGGAGTAGTGATGCTGTGGTACTCTACCTATATAATGGGTCAACGGGGCATCGGGAATGGGGTGCACAAATTTAATAAATCGGGTGATTGCAACTAACTACAGCTAACTAGCTACAGGTTTCTACTGCTGCGCGGGTGCACTAAGCAACTGAGGCAACTACTAGAAATCGTTAGCTCGGACTTACCCTCCTCGCCGCGGCTGTTGCGACGACGTGCCTGGGGTATCTTAGTGGCAGCGCCGCGAGTCTTGTCCAGTATATCGGCCAGGGGCCGCGGGCTGGGTATCTTCGACGCTTCCGCTTTCTTTGGTGGCTGCAAAAGTCGAACATTAATTAGAGCACAAATCCCACAAAGGAAAAGTTAATCCTGCTAACCGTGGATTCCTTCTCAGGATGCGAGAAGGAGCGGCGCGTCACGGGTTTGGGCGCAGTCTTGGCCCCAGAGTCCTCCGACACGGAGCGCATTTGCTCCGGCTTCCTCTGCCTGTCCGCGATGCATTCTTCGGCTGCTGCAGCCGCTGCTGCGGGGCATGGCAAGGCTGTTGCAGCCACTGCTGCCAGCCCGGCACCAGCTGCAGCTGGAGGGACAGTCACCTCGGACATTCCTGTGCCGTAATCCTCCTGTGGCTGCGCCGGCAGCTCCCTCGACTGTCGCCGCCGCATTCGATTGTGCATTAGCGGGGTGCGGGGCAGAGCTGCGCCGCTGTGCGTCGCATGGCCTGTGGCGCCCATTTCCGTGTAAAAGCTAGGCCCTGGAATGCCGCCACCATAGCCGGTGTCGACGGCGGCGACAACACTCTCCGAGCCGTAGACGGGACGCGGCAGCGGGGTCTTGTAGGCCGCCTCGTCCGGGCCATCGTTGTAGATGATGCGCGGCTCGCTGCTGAAGCCGGCGTTGTAGTTCTTCTCGTACTGCACCTCGTCGGACTCCAGGAAGCTGGTGGTGCTGTTGCCAAAGTAGTCCACGTACTCCATTCGGTTTTCCTGCTCCTCGCTGACGTCGGGGAACTGATGGAACTGCTGCTTGGCCTCGCCAAAGGTGCGCGAGGCGCCGTGCTCCTGCTCCTTGAGGCAGTCCTGCCGCACCAGTCGGCTGGGCGAGCGACTCTGCGATCGCTGCGCTGTGGGTATCTCGGGCAAGAGCCGTCGGCTCTCCACGTGCGCTTTGTTGCTGTTCGAGTACTCCTCGTTGCTGTGGCTCCGCACCTTGATCATCTTGGAGTGCGGATCGCGCGAATGGTGTATATTGACGCTCTGGCTGCTGGAGTACTGCTCGCCGGCGGCGCTGGCCACGCTGCCGCCGCTGCCCAGGTCGACGGCGCCCACAGTCGGCACATTCTGCTGGGAGAGAAACTGCCGCGGATTCTGCACGCTCGGGAACAGAAAGTTCTGCTTGGCCCGCGGCGAAATCGGCATGAACTTGGCCGGCGGGGTCTGGTGCACGGTCAGCGTGTTGCCACTGTTGAACGCCTCGGGATTCGGCAAGGTCTGTTGGCGCGTGAACTCCGGAGAGCGTCGGAATTGGGGCGAAGTCTGGCGCTTGGGCGGCGAGGTGGGCAACAGCTTGACGTGCTGATCGGGATTGGGCAATGTGGCCTGGCGCATCATGCGCGGCTTCCCGAACGTCTGGCTGTAGTCCATCTCATCGCTGGCCATGCTGGAAGCCTGCGACTCGTAGTTGAGCGGCGGCGGCGCTGCTCCTGCTGCTGACACCGCTGTCGACGAGGATTGGCTAGGCGGAGCCGGAAGATTGGCCGTGCTGGGCAGCAGCTTGGGGCGATGATAGCTGCTCGGCGGCTCCGGGAAGGATGTCTGTCGCGTGAAGGGCGGATAACGCTGCTGCTCGCCCGGCGACCGCTCCGGCGAACGGCTGTAGACGCGATTCGGCGATGTGGACATATAAATGCTGGGTGGCGGCTGGCATGGATTCGCCGGCAGCGTCGACTGGCGACGCACCTGCAGGCGATGGCTGTGCGTGGGCGGACTGGCCGCCACCTCCAGCTGCGGCTGCGGCTGCTGGATCTGCATCGGGGCGTAGTTGTCGCAGTCCGCGGACGCGTTCATGTGGATAAAGTCGTCGCTGTTGTAGGCGCTCGGGTAGAGCGGGCTCTTCTGCAGCTGGTGGGGCGAGGTGGGCGCGGTCAAATTGGCCGAATTGTAGTTGGCCAGGTTGGCTCCGCTGCCGCTCAGATTCGGATCGTTATTCAGGGTGCTGGGTAGCGTCGATTGTCGCAGAACGCGGCGCCCCAAATGCCACTTGCTGCCGCTAAGGGGCGTGGCCGTGCCGCTGCTGTAATTGATGATTTGGGTCTGTCGCTGTGGCGGGGGCGTCTGATGGAGTTGCTGCTGCTGCTGCAGTTGCTGGTGCAGCGAATGCTGATGCAAGGTCGGGTAGCTGCCCGCCGACTGGGCCTCAATCAGATGCTTCTGCTGCGGATACAGATTGTCGCCGACTGGCTGCTGTGTGTTCGGATTGTTCGGGTCGTCCTCGGGATCTGCCAGAGCACACACACGCACAAGCACACTCAAGAAATTTGAAAATCTCAAAGTTTCGGAGTCAACTCACTCGAGATAGTCCAGGAGCGGTGTATGCTCTTCCTCAGCACGTCGCTGGTGCTCAGATGATCCACAGTCTCGCAGGATGCGTAGGCTTCCTTCAGCCACTCGCCGCTGGCGGCCTGTAACTCCCTGCAAGAGCAGCAGCAAGACCAATTCCATTTGAAAAACCAAAATACATCCGTTAACATCGCACAACATGTATGTACGTCTGCCCGTGTCAGGCACAGCCAACAAACTGACTTGTCTGTCTGACAGCAGCAACAACAAAAAGCGACTCAAATAAAACTGCTAAAAGCAACCGAGCCACACCGACTTGGCCGACTGGTGAATACCCTAGCGGCCAAGAGCTCTGGCAGCGGCTCAATCGGAATACCCTGCCCGACCCGGACACCGATATGACGCAACACTCTAATGACTACACTATGGGCGGGCGGCTGCTCTGGAGGCGTCGCAGCTGAGGGCGCAGCCACTCGGAGACTGTCAGGCGTTCTTCTTTTCAGACTTTATGAACAAATTCCAATCAAAGACGCAGCCACTGTCAGAGCGGGAGCTATCAATACATGTGTGCGTGCGTGTGCGTGTGCGGGGGCGTGCTGCACATCTCGGCACAGCAGCACAGCAGCTGCAATTGCTGGCTGCGATGACAGCTGGCTGCCATTTGGGAGGCGTCAATCTGGCTGACACCTGTGGGCGTAGCCAGCGTCTTGGCGAATTCTCAGCACGGAGCACAGCGCGGCGCAGCTCCGAAATTTCCATTTTAGTTGCCCTGCAGCTGTTCAGCTGGCGTTGGCCAACATTTAATTAGTCCAGAGTCTTGCCACTGAGGCGGTGGCCTTGTCTGCTCCGCTGCTGTTTTAACGACTCTTTTCGGGGCTCGGCAATTAGCACTGAACTCTGGGAGCGTGTGGGTCGTCTGTCAGCATCAACACCAAATGAAATATACGTCAGCACGCACATATTTGTACACTGCCTGTTCGCTCGGCTAGCAAGTGTTGAACTCTGCGCAACAGGGCGGATGTGTAATATATGTGAGCTCAAACGCAGCTCATAAATCCGAAATATTCGCAACGACAAAGAGAGACTCGCATTTCCCTCACAATAAATATTTTGGCGGCATAATTTGGACAAATTAAAAGCACGTTAATTGCTTTTAACTGATGCCATTAGAAGTACTTTTGTCTTACTTATTAAAGTCCCATCTTCCAGCGCTTCAAACAAGAAATAGTTTCCCATTTCCGAGCCCTTTTTCTATCAATATTAAGGTCGCCTTTGTTGCCGACCGAAACTGCAAAGTATCAAAAGTAATGACCTCTGCCCTCATTGTACAGACGTCAACTTATCGAGCACAAAAGCTACTTGAATACCCTCTAAAGAACGAATGCGAATTATATAAGATATTAGCGAGCGAGAAAGTGGAAAATTTCCCTTCTTCTGCCTGGCGAAAAGGGTATTTGGCCGTCGTTAACTGCGGCCTGCTTGCGAATTGGGGCTCCATTTCGTTTCCGCGAAAAATCTCGAAATGCCTTTTAGTTGACATATTAAGAGATACTCAATTTTAATTGGCATTAGAAAGCACCCAGAAGCTGTGTTCCCGGAATTGAAGCCTCGTGCATTAGTCCATTTCAAAAAGGATGCTTTACCATAGCCTTGCCGCTCAGCTTTGTCATTGAACTTGTTCATGGATTGTGTGCTCATAACTTTTTAATTCAATTTGGCTATTTTGTTCTACGTGTCTGCGGGACTTTCATCCGCTCTCATGAATGTCAACGGGAAGAGCTGAATTTCCATTGCCACAACAAAGAAACTCATTTTGTTGCAAGAGTTGACAGTTGCAACATATCACGGCAGCCGCTCAAGTGCAAATGCAAATTGAATTTCAAATATTGTTGTCAACTTCATGTGGCAAAATATACACTAACTATCGCATTCGATTACAATCTGATCAAAAATGCAATCCACTTAAAGCGTGCAAAACGAATGCAAATCACACACACACACACTCACACACACACACTCACACACAGTCAGAGCATTCAGCAAGAAAAAGAGCCAAAAAGCAGTTTTGCTTCAATGTATCGCCGCATAAATTATGCAACGCTTCCATTGTTGGTCGACTCATCGGGCAGCCGTTTCTTTATTTTATATCCCACACAGCTGGAAAGCAATTTTCCGAACGCATTTTCTCGTCACATCCCGTCTCATTGACATAGTAGATAGATAAACAAAGCAGATTTTGCTTGCAACAATGTGAAGCTCTCCACTCTTAGGGTTAAACGGAATGCCTAATAATGAACACCCTATATAATTCGAATATGTTAATAAGGCAGCCAAATATGTACAGAATAGAGCTCTATTAAAATCCTCCTCTATATTAAAAAAAGAAATTAAATTGTTGAGTTCTCAGTTGTGTTGAAAAGTTTACAAATTAAAGTTCATATTTTTCGTAGCATACTTTTTGGGGCTCGGCAACAAACTTTACGGCTGGCAGCTGAAGCATTAGATATATCTGGGCAAAGTTTCTTTATTTCCCAAAACTTAGCTGTATACCTGGACATTCACATATATATATATATATATATACATCTGGTATATATTTTTCTTCTCTCTTCTTGGAATTTTCTTTCCCCAACTTTAAGGCTGAAAATTTGGCAATTCGTCAGACAAGCTCTTACAATGCACACTTACATGCACACCACAAACACATATATATGTATACATCTGTATGCGAGTATGTATGTGTGTGAGGATGAATGTGACTGATTGAATAACACCGATCAATGTAAATGAGAGAGTTAGCCACAGACACAGAGACAGCCAGAGCAAATGATAGGAAAGACGACACAGAGTGAGAGAGAGTGAGAGAGAGAGAGAGAGAGAGAGACTTACAGTTGCTTGTGACACACAACGCACACCCAGTCCAATGCGTGATGGACTCGGCAGGCTTTGCACACGCGCAGCTTGCAGACACGGCAGGGAGCGCCGCGGTTAGTGATGCGGCCCAGTTCGGTGGTGCAGCGGGCGCAGTGGCGACTCGAGTCGTTGTGTAGATTGTTGTGGTTGTTGTGTTCGAGCTGTTGTAAGTTCTGTTGTTGCATTGTTTGCTGTTGTTGTTGTTGTTGTTGTTGTTCTTGGGGGTCAATCTGTTCTTGTTGTTGTTGTAGTTGTTGTTGTTGTGTGGCATCGAGTGGCTGTGGCTGTGCCAGCGCTCCGGCTTCACCAACGACCTTGCGCCTCAGCGCATACAATTCGGCGCGCAAGAGCCTGTTGTTGTTGTAGTTGTTGTAGTTGTTGAGAACAATGTTAGTGTTGCAGTGTTGTTTGGGGATTGTTGATAGTGGTTGGGGTTTGTAATTATTGTTGTTGTTTTTGTTGTTGTTGCAGTTGCGGTTGGTTTCGGGCCACGGAACAGGACATAACGGAATTACGCACACGCACACATACGTTATTTGAGTTATTTTAGTAAAATGGTTAGTAAAAAGTTAGTTGAAAATTAGAAGCACATTACATAAATGGGTTAAATAACATGTTATCACAAGTGGTTTACGGTGGCGTTGGTGGTGGCGGTGGCGGTGGCGGTGGTTGCGGGTGTGTTATTGTTTTTAATTTAAACAGAAGCCAGGAGAGCGAGAGAGAGAGAGCGAGAGAGGGGGAGGGAGAGTGGGCGAGTGGGCAATAGCATATCACATCATATATTGTGTGCGTGGGTGGGGTGTGGGTGTGGGTGTGGGGTGTGTGTGTGTGCATGTGTGTTGTGGTTGTGTGGCAACGGCACAAAAGTGGTTTTTGATGAAAAGAGACAAAGAAAAAAGAGCATACAAAATTTGTTATTATTAGTCGATATGAATTCAAATTTAGTTTTCAAATTTCGAATTTTGAGATGCATTTCGTCAGGCAATTTGTGAAAATCATGAGTACTAGCGGGGGGCGAGAGAAAATGAGGCGTATTAGTAAGTCTTTATTCGTGTTGTGGCAATATAGATGTATGCTAGAATCAACCACTCGATCGAGGATCGTCAACTGAAAAGTGAGAGGAATAACTTAAAGCTCGTCACAGGCAAGGACTCAGAGCGAATGAAATGAATCGATATAGCCATTGCAGCAGCGATATATCCATAATCATCTTCTCTTCTCCGGCTCGACTCTGGCGTGGCAGCCGAGAACGGAGCTGAGTTTCCCGAACCTTACCTTACTTAATGTAAAGTTTGTGGAACGAGCGGGAATAATGTCAAGGACGACGGTGCGCTCGCCGGGCCGAAATCAAAGCGAAAATAAAACTTGATTAATGCATTGGCCGACTGGCATTAACAGCTTGTTGCCGTTGGCCGGGAGCGACTTTGGCAGCATGCAAAACCGAACCAAAAATTTTTATTAACTTTATGGCCAAGTCATAAAACACACGCACTACAACCGCACACACACACACACACACACGGAGGTACACTCACAGGCGAATATCCTCACGTGCACAGACCGCAGCGCATGTGGCATATTGTTAAAGCGTGTATCAGGGAAACAGTCACGCAGCGGACATAAAACGCCAAACAGGATTTTTGAGAGCTGTGCGAATTATGCAGCAGCACACAGTGCGGCAGCAACAACAATTTTTAATTATATTTTTTATCTGCATTCGCTGGCGCCGGTCGCCGGGCGCCGTTCGCCGGGCGCGTATATTTTATTAGTGCCACAAAATCAACAAACGTCAAGCAGCCAGCCCCAACACACACAGCCGCCCACACACACATGCAGGCCCGCCCACACGAGCACAACCACAAGTCCCTGTCGGGTGAGTGGCCCTTGTTGAGTGAAAGCATGTTGCATGCTTCTAAGGGCAATCATAGAAA